>APFE030758153.1:10008-28356 GCA_000404065.3 Pinus taeda | reverse complement strand
ACCTCTCTTTCTTCATTTTGTGTAGTCTGATCTATAACTCTATGTTGTTAACTTGCAGTACTGTGATCTGTCATCTGAGTAAGTTGCCATCAAGGACAACACCTCTATCATAATGCCAACAATTTCTACTTACTCCTTCCTCTGGAAACTTCATCTGATCACTCTCTACTCACTTGGCTTCTGCATGTAATTTACTCACCTTGTTCCTATGAGAAATTTTCTTGTCCTCCTTCTCTATTACAAGGTTCTCCACCATCATCATTAAGAACTCTCTCTGTTCTTGGTTACAATCATCAACTATAAACATCATCACTGCTACTTGTAATAAATAATTAATTAACAAATTACCATTACCTTACTATCCAAATATTTATTGAACATGCATCACTATTGTTGCAGTCTTCTCTATTGGCACTACCTTCAATGTTATAGTCTGCTAATGTCCTTCAATTAGAAATTTCTGATTTCTTCAAAACAAATTCAATCTACTTCCTCCCAAATTATATTTTCTTCCATACACTATCTTCCTCACATTTCCATCATGCAATCATCAATACTCAAATCCAATCAGAATTAAAACAAAATAAGTTATGATCTAGGCTTATGTATGGATGCAACAAAACACATAAATACCCATATTTACAAAGATGAAATAGAAATAAAACTTCATTTCATTATTATCAAAGAACTGAAATATGCTTACATACAAAAATAAAAGTAAACTAGCTCAAGCGATGGTAGCTTATTTGTGAGAAGAGATGTGGCTAAATGCCTCTGAATTATTTTACAGTGATGGTCAAAGGACTATTTACTATTGAGAAACAATGGAAACCCTAAACATCCAAAAACCTAACCCTAAGAGATGAAGCGCCGAAACTGTGATCCCTGTTTGGGTAAATTGGTACATCTTCTTCCCGGGGTTGCAATTTTGGCATGCAATATTTGTTGGCTATCATAATACCTTGTTTCAAATATCTCTAAGACAAGGCTAAAAAAAAAGAAGTAAACAATTTAGGACTTTTTTGGCCTCTCTGTTTTCCCTAAAAATGTCTTTTAGTCTCTCAAAACATCTCTGGAAGTTTAGGACTCAAAAAGCTTCCAAAAATAGTAAGTTGTGCTACAATTAAGGAAATTGAAAAGAAACAAGGGTGGGGGTCCAAGTGGAATAGGTGGGTGGCCACCAATATCCACCTGGATCAGTCCTCCTCCCTTAGGAAGCAATGGTCCCCATTGCGTTGAGTGCCTCCATGAGATGGGGAAACTTCCGTTGAACTTGGTCCCTAGTGAGCCACTTTCCTTGGTGCAAGAGTTGGCCAGCTTTGACAACCCGATACAGTTGGATCTTCTGCTTGCGAGTGTTCTTGATCCGTGTGTCCATGATCTGATATGTTGTTTCCTATTCCATGCATTTTGGGTTTAACTCTGTTGGTATGAGTTGTCCTGCAATGTCTAATGTGTCCGGTAATGGTGGAAAGTATGGTCGAAGGCAGTCCACATTGAACACTAAGTGTAAGCCAAGGAATGGTGGAATACTGAGCTCAAAATAATTTTCCCCTACAACCTTAGTGATTGTGTAAGGCCCATATCGGAGTGGCTGAAGCTTGCAGTAGGGCCCAACAAGGTGCTTCCTCTACAAATGTAACCAAACTTTGTCACCCCGTGGAACTAGTGTGGCAACTGATGTTGATCATGACACCACTTGTACTTAGCATTGACTCTGTCCAATATGTCATGGACCTACTAGCAGATGTGCTGAATGCACTCAATGAAGTTGTTAGCCCTATAAGCTTCAGACTAGACATGAGCCAAATTTGCCTGAGTACCTGTGAATGGTATGGCCACATAAATTGGACATAGTAGTTGGAATCCCAACCCCACCTGAAAGGGGTTATGTCCAGTTGATCTATGGAGGGATTTGTTGTAGATATACTAGACATAGGGGAGGCTTTCTTCCAATGTGTGTGGATGCTTCAAGTTGTACATATGCAGAATGTGTACGATCATATTGTTGACGACCCCTGTTTGTCCATCCATTTGGGGGTAGAAAGTCATGGACTTAGTGAGCTTGGTATCCAACATCAACAAGATATTTGACCAAAATTTACTTAGGAACCTGATGTCCCGATCTGAGATAATGGACTATGGGATCCAAAAATGTACCCACACTCGTTCAAACAATAGCTTAGCAGTGGCTTTTGTTGTGATATTCTTCTTGTAGCCCGCCAGAATGGCCATCTTAGAGAATCTCTTGACGACCACGAAAACGCAGTCGTTTCCATGTTTAGTATAAGTAAGGCGCAACATGTAATCCATGGAGGTGGATTCCCAAGGTTGAATAGGAGTAGGAAGAGGAGTATATAGGACTTGCTTCTTGATGGTTGGTTTGGAAATGATGCAGGATGTGTAGGATCTGATGTACTTCCCAAAATCCTATCAAAGGTTCGGAAAATAAAAATACCTCTGCAGCACTACCACTATCCTCTCTACTCCAAAATGTCCAGCGAACCGACTGTAATGTGCCTCCCAAATCGTCTTAGCATGCTCGCTTGAAGGAACACATATGTGTCCCAAGTGGCATAACTTTCCATCTTGGAGGTGAAAATTTGGAACTTGTTTACCTTCCAAGAGTGTCTGGTATGTGCTTCCGAATTCTGGATCACTCTTGTAAAGATGTGGCCACCCCATAGTCTCATGCCCATAAGATTCTGGCATAGTGGTCAGTGCCATGACCGATGGTCGGCTGAGGTAGTTTAGAACATTGTTGGTGATGCCCTTTCTGTACTTAATGTTCAAATGGAACTATTGCAAGTATGTGGACCATTTCTAATGGCAATCATTTTGCAACTTCCCTTGTGTCTTCATGAACTATAGGGGTCGGTGGTTTGTGTGGATTATTGTTTACTTACCCATAATGTAATTCTTCCATTGTCGGTAGGCTTGCACAATGGAATACATTTCTTTGTCATAGGTGGGATATTTTCGGACTATGTTTGAAAGTGTCTCACTCTGATATACCACTGGATGCCCCTTCTTAGTAAGAACTGCACCAATAGCATAGTCGGAGGCATCTGTCTCGATCTCAAATGGTTATTGTAGGTCTGGTAATGTGAGCATTGGTTTAGATAAGATGTGATGCTTCAACTCAGAAAATGCCTTTTGTTGGGGTCCAGACCAAAAAAACTTTTCTTTCGTTTCGCCCTTGGTGACTTGACTTAAAGGCCAAGGTATATGAGAGAACCAAACACGAACCTGTGATAGAAATTGGCAAGAGCAAGAAAGTTGTGGAGCTTTGTTAGAGTGGTTGGGGGTGGCCGATCCTGAATGAATTGTATCTTGGTTGGGTCCACATGCACACCCTGCTTATCAATGATGTACCTGATATATTGAACCTGGGTCATCCCAAAAGTGAATTTCTCCAAATTAGCACACAACTTGTGTTGTCGTAGGGTTTGAATGACCTATTAAATATGGTGGAGGTGCTCTTCCCAACTCTGGCTAAATATCAATATTTCATCTAAATACACCACCACAAATGCATTGGTGAAGGGTCGCAAGATGTCATCCATCAATCTCATGAAGGTTGCAGGGTCATTCGTCAACTCGAAAGGCATGACCAACCATTCAAAAAGGCCCTCCTTATATTTCAAGGTTGTCTTCCACACATCGGAGGGTTTGATAGGCACCTGGTGATAACCGTACTTCAAGTCAATCTTGCTGAAATATTTTGCCCCCTTGAGCTAGTCCAAAAGGTCATCAATCTGTGGGATTGGGTACCTATTGCAGCTAGTGATCTTATTCAATGCCCGATAGTAAATACAGAGTCTCCAGGTCCCATCCTTCTTCTGTGCCAATACAATCGGGCTCCCACAAGGTGATGATCTTGACGTGATGTGCCCTTTATGCAACAACTCCTAAATATGCCTCTTGATCTCATCATTCTCTAGAAAAAATCATCGATAGATCGGTCCAATGGGTAGTGGCGTTCCCAGGGTTAGATCAATGGAGTGCTTGACCTAACAGTGTAGAGGGACCCCTATAGGTGAGGAAAAAATTTCCCTGTACTCCTCCATGACCTTATCCATATATTGTTGCTGTGCAAAGGAGCCTTGTTTGGAAGCAAGGGCCACAACCTTCTCCTTTCCCTAAGGGTGAATCATAAGGAAAAAAAAATTCTTGTTCTGGGAAATGATCTTACTGCATTGCTTTGCAATTATAAAAGAGATGGTAATAGGCAGGGCTACCTCCGGTATCCTGTACAACTTATCACCCAAATTCATAATCAGAGAGCGAGGTCTAGACTCATATACAACATGTTGCTTCCATAAGTATGGTTGTCCTAATAATACGTCACAAAATTCAAGAGGAGAAACATCAAACAATTCCTCATCCATGAAGGGCTTGATATTGGAGGGAAGGTGGCACTGCTCGCTGACGCAGAGATCTCATCCTTGGTGAAGCCACCTGATGGTGTACGACTATAGATGTGTTGTAGTCGGTATGCCCAACCACTTCATGGCTTCTATTGAAATGAGGTTATTTTGGCTTCTTCTGTCGATAATGAACTATAGCAGTGAACCCTTCATCCAAATTTGTGAGTGGAAGAGGGGTTCCCCCTCCTATGGATCTTCAGGCTCATTCTTCTAGATCTTAGTGGTGGCCATGGTGGCACTAGTCTCCACATCAGTGATATTCTTCCCCTTTTCATTCCCCTTGTCAGGTTTTGACTCAAAGTTGGAACATGCATCTCGTTCATAATACTTTAGCTCAGCCACCAGTGACTTCTTGGCCCAACACTCACTTGTGTTGTGAGTGGAGCTCTAATGGAACTCACACCATTTTCCTATGTCCTTCTTTGTCTTCGTGGTGTTGTTCTTTACTTGCGGCTTCGACAAGTTGTCTTGGGTCACCTTGCCTTGGTTTTGTCATTTTCTCTGTGGTTTGGGTGCACATTTTCCTTGCTTTTGATTCACAAATCCAAAGTCTCGTTTCTTCTGTTTAAACTTCTTCTCAATCTTGACAACATATTAGTACATCGTGTTGAGCGAGGAGATGTCTAAGAACCATCTCGTCCTAGATGTACTTCTGTAGATAATTGTGATACTTGAGTAGAAAATGTTGGTTAGAATCCTTGATACCCATCTTCGTACGACGGGTATGGAAAACATTTGTAAACTTCGATACATCTTGGTCACTTCTCTTCCGTAGCATGGTCCACTTTATGTATTTATCTTCATATTTCTCGACCGAGTAATATTGTTCATTGATGGCATCTCGGAAAGAATTCCAAGTGGGTGTGGCTGAAAACAGTGAGGGTTCCCTCTTGTCCTTTTGCTCACAATATGTTTCCCACTAGTTCTTGATGTGTGGGGTGGCTTTGAGAAGTGAAAAGTAATATTTTCCCAATTGGAAAAATCATGAACTGAAAAATATCCTTCCAATAGATTTAACCACTTACCTACGGTGTCTGCATCTATCTGGCCCTCACATAGGAAATATCAAAGTTAAATTGTACCTTAAAAGGAGTGGCACCTCCAGAGTAGCTATTGGATGATGATGCATCACCTATGGGTAGTCGTTGAATGATATGGGAAAAGTTATCCATCATCGCATTCCTCTGTCACTCGAGGGTTTCATCAAGAAGTATTTTGAAAGGATCTCATGCCTCCTCATCTTTCTTTTCTTCCACGATGGGAGGTCATCAGATTTTGCAAGGCTGGTCTTACAAAGGTTCAACCAGATCGAGCCCTAACTCCTTATACCTTGACCTCGTTGGGGACATGCAAAGAAAAATAGAGAAATAGAAGACTGCTCTGATATTTATGTAGGAATGCAACAAAACACAAAAATACCCATATACAAAGAGATGCAACAGAAATAAAACTTCATTTCATTAATATCAAAGACTTAAATATGCTTACATATAGAAATAAAAATAAACTAGCTTGGGCGATGGTAGATCTATGAGAAGAGATGTGGCAGCTACATGCCTCTAAACTATGTTACAATGAGGCTCAAAGGCCTATTTATTATTGAGAAATAATGGAAAACCTTAAACATCCAGAAACCTAACCCTAGGATAAGCGCCAAAATTGTGGGCCCCGTTTAGGTATGTTGGTACATCAACTTCTCAAGGTTGTAACTTTGGCATACGATCTTCGTTTGGCTATCATAATACCTTGTTTCGAAGAGAAGGCCGAACAAAGGGTAAATAAATTTGGGATATTTTTGGTCTCTCTATTTTCCCTAAAAATGTCTTTTAGTCCCTCAAACCGGCTATGGAAGTTTAAGACCTGAAAAGTTGCCAAAAATAGTAATTTATGCTACAATTAAGGAAACTAAAAAGAAACAATGGTGGGCATCCAAGTGGAATAGGCGTGTGGCCACCAATATCCACTGGATCAAGTTACCTCAATCACATTTTCAAATTTCACTATACTCATGCTCTGAATTTCACCTCCAAATCTTTTCTTGCTTGCTGAATTGTTCTAATCTCATCACCAAAGAGCGCTTAGGCTCATCACCAAAGAGTGTTTAGGCTCTCATCACCAAAGACCGTTGAGGCTCTCATCACCAAAGATCATTCAAGATATGATACCACTTTATGCATTATGATTCACACCGGATGCCAATATTACCAATCTATCCCATCCATATAACAATGGATTTGGGACATTAACATATTCAATGCCAAACACTATAAAATACCCATAAAATCAGGCAATACAAAAGCAGGCCAAACAGGGATTTCAAACCAAGACGTAGTCTTTAAAAATTTAAATTTTGTTATTAGTCGCTATGAAATAATTTCACAGCATCCATTTCTAATTCATTGTCCATCCGCTACAGGATAATTTTGTAGCATCGTTTTCTATGAAATCATTTCGAGTGTTCATTAAAATCCATATGCAATAATTTTCAGGAAGATGAAATGACTTGACTCTTTTCTTATCAACTCTAGATGACCTTGAATTTCTCCTTGACACAGTGAATAATTTCACTTGCCTTTCTTCGTTATGGATTGCACACTAGCTCACATTGGATGGTCAAAAAACCAATCTAAAGGAACTTTGGAGCATTTCAAAATAAGGGTATTTTGTCTCGTTGTTGTAACAACACTCCAATCAGTGACAAAAAACCACACAACCACTATTCTAGGGCGCAACCAGACATTCCTTCTACATACTTTACAACATGAATCCTAAAAGGCAAATGGATAATCACACCATACAAATTTTCCAATCGAAAGATCACTCACAAAGGATTTGACAATGTTCCCAAAACACGATGCTCTGTTTTACTAGAACAACAATCGAATTACTATAACAACCATGCATTCACTACTAGAACATAGTGAAAGCTCCTCCACAGGCTTTTGAAGCCATTACAACAAGAATGCTAAGGATACATGAATAATCACAAAATTTTTGAAGCTACAAGATTCAAATATTTAATGTAAATTGATTCAACAGGCTATAGATTTCATAAACTGATCAATATCAACGTATAAGAATAAAAATTATGAATTAGTAGTAGCTCATAACACGAAATGATCCAGTGTAACTAAAAAGCTTCGATTCATTTAATAATCACATAAATTATAACCCAAAATTGTTGTTTATTGCGTAATTCACACATAAATACCTTTCATTCACAAAAATTTAAGGTACAGGCATCTGCAAAACTCAGAACTGTAGCTACATAGAAGAAAAATAAGTTCCTCTTTGCTCTCCCTCTCTCCTCTCTTCTCTCTAGAGCTTCTCCTCTTTTTTTCTTTCTTATTATTCTTCTCCTTACCTCTCCAAACACTCTTTTCTTAGTGTTTACCAAAATGAATGGACTATGACAACCGAGAGTCACAAAGTGTGAATAATTTCCCCTTCTCCGCAAAATAAGGGAAAATGAAAAAATATATTTACATTAGAAAATAACTTCTCCAACTTATTATAAAAAAATCAAAACTCACTTCCTAATGTAAATATTACAATTTCTTATAAATCATTTAAAAATTCCTCCTAGCATTACGATGTGGCCATCACATCACATTGGTAAGCTCTTTTCCAGACTCTCACATCTTGTGTTCAATCTATGCACCTTCATCATAGGTCATGATTGCATATCTAATCATAAATTTATAATCCTCATCTGAGAATCACCAAGAAGGCTCTATTCCCTCTCAAGATAGTTGCATCAACACTTGTTATCCTGTGCATTCATCAACCATTCAATAAATTATCAAATCATGAACAAGAGCCATTACTAGAGCGCATCATAGAACCATGTGTTACACAGTAAAATGTCACTGCCATCATGTCAGTCTCCCTACTGTGCCATAAATCCACATTCACCTCACGTATGCTCTCTAAAATGGCTAAAAACCCTCTTTGCCTAAGTTAATTGAATCTTCGCGTCTGTTCGTTAAATAACCGCGCTGACTGGCGGAGGCTAGTGTAACTGCTGCGCTGCCAGCGCGGAAGCACACGTGTTTTCCGTGCTGGTCCAATTTCACAAACAGTGCGCCCTCCACTTGTATCATTGAGCGCTGACCAGACCTCTTCTATAATAGATCTATGATGCCAGCGCGCCAGCCCAGTTTTGCACCCGCGCTGATCCTGTTTAGGTGAATTTGTTCTAACAGCCAACCTTCCAGATGACTCCAGACTTGGCTGTTAGCATTGTTGAGGTCGCCATCCTTTCTCTGGCATGTTTGTTCGACTCATCATCCACTTATCTTGGGGGAGAGCTCATCCTTTACCTATTCATGGAGACTCCTTCTCCTTTATAAGCCTCCTCCATTGCCCATGAGCAGCTAGTTTGGAACATATAGACTTTGATTGAGGAATTCTTAGTGCATTTTAGTGCTGCTCTTTGTAGGCATTTGGTGTGTTGTGTGGGGATTGCTTTAGAGCTTGAGGAAGGTTATGATTTTGTTGCCTTGTATGTGAGAGAGAGACCTCTTTGACTTGGGAGATCTACTTCAAAGGTGAATGCTTGGAAGACATGCTGGCTGGACCCTCTAGAGAAGGACTCAGCGTCAGGACTTCGGTTGTACCTTACTCTATTGTCTGATTAATAAAGATAGATGACTACTCTTATGGTTCCATTTCCATTTGTCCTATGAATGATTAATGTAAATTGTATCCTTCCTGACTGATACATAGTTGTTTTTAGTAGATTTTACGCTTGTGTTTGTTCTCTCTTTGCTTGTGCAGGTGTCCATCCGCGAGGATAGTGGAGGACTGTGATCGGTTGGGGCGAAGGAGCGAGAGGATCATCTCTTCGACAAACGTAGCATTGGAATCCAAGTAGGTTTCTTTACCCACTTGTTAATTACAACTAGGAACCTGCAGTGTAGCAATGTTTGATTGTTGCTAGACCCCCTTTGGGCTAGTAGGGATCGCCTCTATCCGTAGAGGGGATTTACCTCTCCAACAATTTGGCGACTCCGCTGGGGAGCTTGCTTGTCTCTTTGTATGTCACCTATGTTTTGATTTTGATTATTGCTCCTTTGTCAAAGTTTGGGGATTGTTTTGTTGATTGATTTGTTTCCTGGTTCATCCTGGAAACTGCTTTAATTGCCTTGAAAGCCTGTTGCCTTGGTTTGGGGGTTTTTGGTTCGATTTTATTTGTTTTTCATCCTCAGCGCATTTTATTTTGAAACAGCTGTGCTGACATCGCACAATGTCTTCTTTGTCGTTTCTGTCATCGCATGTATACATTTAACAGTCGCGCTGACCTAGTTTTCGGGCCAGTGCCCTTTATCCATGTCCTTCCGCGCTGATAGTGCAAAGTTGTTATAGACCTTTTTCTGTCATCGCTTTGTTGCTAAGGGGTCACCTACGCTGATCCTGTAAAACTCTTTTTTGTCCAAATTGACCTACTGAACCTCTTGGTTTGGCTGTCCCCTGCTTTTTCCACTTGGCTTTTGGCTTGATAATTTTGTTTGAGCTATAACTCGCTTGCTTGTGAGGCCTCGTCCCACGAGGGTTCATTTATTGCATGTTTTCAGTTTTTGCGAAGCCTTCCTTTTTGCTCTCATCGCTTGGTTTGCACTTTGTCTTGAATTTTTACGATTGCTGAAGTGTGTCAGACCGTCGTTTGTCTGGTTGTGGACTCTCATCCTTCGGGTGTTCGCTTTTTTCCATTGATTTCACACTCAAACCCTAGGGCATCTAGTGGTCATGTGTGTCTAGCCTCTCGTTCAGGATCTTGTGTTCTTGGTTGCCCAGCCGACTTCGTTTTGTTTTCACGTTTGTTTGGTGATTGTTGAAAGTGATTGATTGTGTTCCAAGTGGTTTGCTTTCCTCCGTTGAATTCCTCACTATCTTGTTGAGCTTAGATTACATAGCTCATAAGCCTTTGTTTTCCTTTGATTTGGGAAACTGGTTTTAGTGACTTGGGAATTGTCTTGTGTGTGCATTGAGTGATTTAGCTTTTCACTTAGTGTTGCTATCTCTCTAATTCATTTTAAGAGAACTTTTATGTGATTGGAAAAATAAAGCAAACTAGTGTCTTTTGCATTAATAGTTGAAAGGAAAAGAGCATTTCGTTATTTTGTGCTATCAAAAGAAAAGTTTCATTTCCTTGCTGTTAGATGCATTAGGTTGCGTGATTGCTTGAATTTGTTTTGTTTGTCTGAAAGATCTTCAACTCTTTTTAGCTAGAATTCATCGAACAAAATGATGATCTTTGGCATATAGTTGCATTTAGGTGTTTTTGAGAGATCATATGGTAGGACCTGAAACTCAAACCTAATCCAAGATCAACTGTAAAATAAACCAAATTTATCTAAAAACGCATTGGAACTTAACGTGAACATCTAGAGGTCTAGGCTAGAGACGTGTTCCGGTGTCTTTAAACCTAGTAGCTTAACGTTGAGTGGTTGGGTGATTCCTCCATGGTGAAACGATAAGCGCTAGTACGGATTGGGCTCCCACGTACCGTCGCGTATATATGGGGAGACTCCATTAGGCTTGCATCCTTTATCCATAGGAAGCTGAGTCTGCCGCCATGTAAACCGTAATGCACCGAACACAGCATTTGGGAAGATTGACTGCAGTACGGGAAGTCCTTGGTTCTCATATGATTGCCAAGGTGTATAAGCAGTTTTACGGGTTGCTTGGTAAACCTTTTTACCTAGAACTTCCAGAGTAGTCGCTTTTGATCCTTTTCAGACTCTCTAAAAGAAAAGGTGTAAGTGAGCGTCTTGTCACTTCGTGCTCATTAAACATTCGAAGTAGATAGAGTCATCTTTTCGTCCTTTTCTCGACTCTTAAAACATGAAAAGGTCAAGTTCAGTTCTTGTGTTCTAAAATTTATTTGGCCTCGATAACATTACCCGGTTAGATCTTGTGTTTGATTGCCTGAATAGGTTTCTCCTTGCTATGGCGACTTTTCCTGGGTTCACCAACCTAAGTTCCCCTCCTGACGGGAACCCTAGTTATTTCCCCCCTCTTGGGAATGTTGGTGCTCCTTATATGGCGACGTTATCCCTTCTAGGGTTAACTGTCGAGTTGCCTGTTTGGTTGTTTTCAACCTCTTTGGTCCCTACCGTATCGGATGATACTCCATCAGTCCCTCCACCTGCACAACATCATGTTGGACATAAGGTGGACCTCTCTCCTTCGACGCCTACTTCTACATCTCCTTCTTGTACTTCACCTGGTGAAAGTGTCGATTCAAGTAACCAGGTGGCTAAGAAGCAGAAGAACAAGAACAAGAAGAAGAAGTCTCCTAAGGGAGAGGTTACAAGCACGGCTGTTGTTCCCTCAAGCACACCTGAAGTCGAGCCCCCTTCCGCTCCTCCGCAGAAGGTTAAGTTTCCTTGCCGATTATGCAAGGAGGACCATCTTCTTCGTGATTGTTCTGGCATCCCCAGGATCTTAGAAGTATGGTCCCGTGATCCGGCCTGCCCCTCATCGTCCACTGAAGCTCACAGTGATGTTCCCTCATCAGTTGGGAATGGTAAAGGGAATGGGAAGATTCGAATCCCCTGCAGACTTTGTGAAGGCAATCATCCCCTTCACCTTTGTCCACTCATGGATAAAGCCTCCGTTGTTTTGGAAAGTCTCCCACCTCCCCCGCCCCAACTCCCCATTAGATATCAACGTCTGTTTGCAGCTGCAGATCATTCGCCTCCCGACAACGAGATTGGTTCACATTCTCCTCTTGTCCAGGCGCCTCTTCCCGAACTTGGTTGTGCCCAGTCTGTTCCAGAACAACCATTGGTCGGACAGAGTGTCATCCACTCTGTCTCAGAAGAATCAAATCCCCATGTTCTTCTCGTCTCATCGGATTCTCCTGAGCTCGATGATGGTTTTCCCATCCCAGCCTCTCCGGAGAATTGCGATTCGGTCCCTCCCAAACAGGGGGGAAACCATATGGTTCCCCCACCAAGTAGTTCGGTTGTGTCCTTCGATTGGAGTTGTTTGACTACCCCTCCCCTTCCATCCCATGTTCCTTTCTGGGTCACGACCTATGCCTCCCATATGGCGCTACCTGGCACTGTGTTAGATGAGGGAGCATCAATTAGTCGTATGCCCGTTACTACTTGGCAAGCTTTGGGTTCCCCATCGCTTGTACCTGTCGCACCGAATCTCACCGCCTTTGACGGAGGGACGAGTCAACCATTAGGGATCCTTCCAAAGTTCCCCATCACTTTGGGAGGCAAGACTGTCTATATAGACATCTCGGTTACCCAAGGATCTTTAGACTTCAGTCTTCTCCTTGGTCGTGACTATGTGTATGCCATGGGAGCCCTTGTTTCTTCACTTTTCCATGTGGTTTGCTTTCCACACGAAGGAAGAATGGTTACAATGGACCAATTATCGTTCATTCGTCCACAAGCCCCTCCGGCACCATCACCCTTCCCTCTTGGTTCTCAGCCACCAGTTGCATCTGTCTCACCCCAGATCAACTACGTGGCCACCTCCCCCATGCCTGTATCCAGCAATGCCGCCATCGTGCATAGTGTCCTAGAGGCATTGGGTCCCGACTTCCGAGACATTGACCTCCCATCGGGAGTGCCACTCTTGGAAGCCCTGACTTCCTGTTCATTATGATGAAGTTTGGGCGGAGCATAATTCTTGACCTTGTGTCAAGCTCCCTAAAAAATGAAACAAGGGGTCTCGAGGATAGTTTTGCTAATGTATCAACCTCGTTAAAACAATGAAACGTGAGCTCGTGCATTTCGAGTGCATCATCATGTCAACCTTCAACCCATTTTCAAGGGACTGAAGCTTGGGGGGCATGTACCTCGAATTGAGACATGATGCTGGGGGGCATGCCCGTTTCATTTCTCATAAAGCATAGTTTGCATACGTGAGTCTCATGTGTGTTTTCAAGCTTTCATAAAAATAAAATACATGCATGTACATTCCAATGGGTCGTTTGTTATGCAGTAGATACATTAGATTACATGTGTGTCGAACAGTCGCATGGCATATAAAACACATAATTACGTGAAGAAAAGATCCATCTAGGAATAAACATAAGCATATGAAAATAAATTATTTTCCAAGCATAGTTTGCATGTGTGTGTGTGCTCTTAAGCTTGCCAAAAATACAAAATACATGGATCGCATGTTGTGCAACTGATACATTAGATTACATGTGTATTAGACATTTGCATAGCATATAAAAACATCATCATATGTAAAAAGATCCATCCAAAATCCATGTATATATATCATGTGGCGCACTAAGGCGCTCAAAAAATAAGTGTATATGTCCCATGAATCCAAACGTTCTCAGTACATCTGAGACGTATGTCTCTCAAAATAACAACAGTGGAAATGAAATCTAGGCATCTACTATGGTGGGTTATGCTCTCTGTAGCATGCCACCGCTCATGCCACCCGCCTCAATAAGCGGTGCATCCTGGGTTCCACACCCACTGTGTGGATCTGTGCAGCCAGTGGGACCTCCTTGATCCCCTGGTAGTCTGGAACTCCTGCTAGCAACCCCTCTAGGTTGTGGATCACTGTCTCCACCTGGTCACCTCCCACGGGAGCCAAAGCCAAGGCGCCAACACCCCGATCTGCCCTCCGTGCCTCTGGAGCTAGGCCGAGGGGTCTCACAGGTCCTACATCTGCACAGTATGAGCATTTATTAAGACATATACATGAAAAATACAAAAACATCATATAAATGAAAATGAAAAAGATCAAGTGTCATACCTCCATCATCCCACTACTCTCCCGCAGGCAGCGGCATGTCTGGGTCACCACAGAAGTCGATACTGGCATACGGCCAGTCCTCGACGAAAATGACCTGGCTCTCTAGCCACCCTCTGAAGCAGAGGCCCCAGGACACTGAACGTCCACCACCTCCGCGAGGCATGACCCGAGACCACTTGGTGGCCCTCGTCTCCCATGCATTGCGTGGTGGGTCTAGTACCATGGTCTGTAGCCGGAGGGCCGGCACCCGCTTGAACATCAGTGGGAGCAGAAGAGAACCATAGCCGAACTGCTTCGACTCTCCGCGTCGGAAGTTGTTCAGCTGTCTCTTCATGCTGTTTGTCACAGTCGCCGCCCAGTGAAAGATCGTGGGTTGTAAGCACTCCAAGGCAAGCAAGAGATTGGCCTTTGAGGCCTCATGGTTCGCCAGGCTCCCTGCTGCCCGCGTAACCAGGAAAAGTATGGTGCGAAGGACTATGTCGGCACGCTCACCGACACCCACCGACGGGATACTGCATTTCCCACTTCGTGTCTTGACCACCTGTGGGCAGACACGAGCCATCAGCTGATCTAGCGTCTCGCCGCTAGGACGTTGCCCCTCCAGAATGGGCATCGCACCTCAGCGAGACAACCCAGTCAAAAAGTAAATATCAGTGGAGTCGAACTCAATGTCTTGAGCCCGGATGGTGAATTTCCCATCCACTGGGTTCCATGCTCGGATCAGCAGCTCCAGCAAGTCCGGCTGAGCTCTCAACCGCAGAGTGAGGAAGAATTTCATCAAACCGCATGCCCGCGTTGCATTACGGCATCCGGCATCGGCAAAAGCGGCAATATCAGCATTATCATGATCCCTCTCCTACCATGTAAAAGCCATAATGTCCTGCAAAGTAACCCAAAACTCATTTAGAAGCCTGCATGTGAAAAATAACAATTAAATTTGAAAAATTAATGTCACGGTGCCAGCGCGACTGTTTCTAAAACAGTCGCGCTGGAAATGGCCGCCCGTGCTTTTTTCACTGGGTCAGCGCGGAAGGACATGGGTTTTCCGCGCTGACCCAGAATGAGCTGCGTGTTGGAAAGCCTGATCAGCGCGGACCCGATAAGGAAATCCGCGCTGACCGCGAGCGCTCCAACTTGCTAAAAATTTGGCCAAATGGCCAAATCCCACGGTGGATTTGCATAAAAACATGACTAAAATGAAGGGGAGGACAAGGGGAACCTACCTGGAACCAACAGTCGGGAAATCGGCGTCCGGATGAGGAAGAATCAGCTCCGTAAACTTTGTAATATTTCAACGTTCTTCAGAGCTCCAATGGTAAAATGGTAAAAATGATTTTACAAACCTCCTATTTATAGTAAAATTTCTAAATTTGGCTAAAAATCCTTATAAATGTGGGTTTTTACTATAGTTTTTCCATGGATTCAGTCTGGATGTGATTAATGCATGTTTTATTATGATTTTTCGACGTATCGAACAGGTTTATGCGGGTATTTGTCTTGTGCAGGTCCTCGGAACCAGCAAGGTCACGGTGGATTTATATACACTTGGTTCGAAAAAATGTCGTCGTTAAGCTCTTTTCCGACATGAAACAAGAAAAGATTACTGAGCCTCCTCTCAGCTCGTCTAAAGGAACGAGAGGCGGTCGTTTTAAAGCTCTTTTTTGACCGTTTAAAATAATAAAGATTGCCGGGTGTTTGTCGTTTTGCGCTCGTTATCGGTTCTAAAACGACGTGGTATCGATCGCTTTTTTACTTTTTTGGGTCGATGTCACTATTCATGAAAAGTACTCCTCGGTTGTAATGATCGGGCGGTTCTTTCGAGCATCGTTTTATACTTTTTCGGGCTCGAGAGACACAACTTTACGAAAAAGAACCCCCCTGGAGTTTCCTTTTCAGCTGTCTTTTCAAACTCTCTAAACATGAAAAGACGCCAAGTTCTTCCTTTGTCAGACTCGTTAAAACTTAATGACATCAGGCTTTGTCGAAATGACGCTCTCCAAGCATATGCTATCCCCGTCAAGCTTGTCATCCAAAAATAATCGCGGTACTCGCCAGAAACCGTAATTGAATGGTGGGGGGAATAAAGGAACCGTAATTGTCGTCATCAGCAGTATGTCGCTCTTGAACATGGCACTGTTTGCATTCGTGTCTGGGTGGGGACATCTCATCTTGCTTCACTTTTGCCTCCATGGGTTTGGGTTATCCTATTTGGCCACTCATCTGCTCATTGTCCTTTCGTTATGACCTCTGATCATTTGACCCCCGAATACTGCCAAATCCGTCATTGTGCCGCCGATATGTTCAAGAGAAGTTGACCTCTGCAAGTATAACCCCCCTCTGATATTTCACACAAAACAAACTTGTCTCTTCCCGTCTCGCGTCGATGATGTGGGAAACACTATGGCCCACCTTTGATAAAGATCACCTCCTGTCGACTTCAGCTCATTATCCAGGAGTGACCTAGAGACTCCCCTCAGGTACCTTGGAGCCTGCATGCCTCAATGGCAGGTTCTTCGTGTCCGACGCGAGGTCTTCATCATTGGCCTCCGATCGGATGATTCCGCGGGTGTTCGACACTGGCTCATTCATTCACATGCCTTGGATTGTACCTATAGTACCTTGAGGACCATCGTCATCATTGGTGGCCCCTCTCGCGTCTGTTAACGGCTTTCATCATTGGCTGGTAATCAGACGATGTTCAAGCATGTTCGACTTCGACACATATATTCGCATGTTTGAACTTGTACTTTGTTCAAGTTTGGATGGAGCGCAAGACCCTGGTTCTAGTCCATTGTGGACCAGGTTGTGATTTTGTGGGACATCATTACATGACTCATCCATGGATGGCTGCGACCATACCTCTTATCATTATTGTCTTTTCAGCTGGGTGGCTGCGTCCACGCCACAGACCTTTCTTCATATGTCTTTTGGATGGCTACACCCATGCCTAGACTACATGTAATTGAAATATCAGTTGTATCTGCTTGCAGGTTCTCCCTGGTGGTGCTCCAGTCCAGCAGTCTTATAAAGCATTTCACCCCTCCCACTCTCTCGGGCTTCATGCTTTAGGGGGCATCTGTTACACAGTAAAATGTCACTGCCATCATGTCAGTCTCCCTACTGTGCTATAAAACTACATTCACCTAAGCTCATGCTCCTTGAAAATGGCTAAAAACCCTCTTTGCCTAAGTTAAATGAATCATCGCGTCTGTTAATTAAATAACCGCGCTGACCGGCGGAGGCTAGTGTAACTGCTGTGCTGCCAGTGCGGAAGCACACGTGTTTTCCGTGCTGGTCTGATTTTACAGATAGCGCGCCCTCTATTCATACCCTTGAGCGCTGACCAGACCTCCTCTATAGTTGATCTGCGATGCCAGTGCGCCAGCCCAGTTTTGCACCCGCGCTAATCCTGTTTGGGCGAATTTGTTCTAACAGCCGACCTTCCAGATCACTCTAGACTTGGTTGTTAGAATTGTTGAGGTCGCCATCCTTTCTCTGGCATGTTTGTTCGACTGACCATCCACTTATCTTGGGGGAAAGCTCATCCTTTACTTATTCATGGAGACTCCTTCTCATTTATAAGCCTCCTCCATTGCCCATGAGCAGCTAGTTTGGAACATATAGACTTTGATTGAGGAATTCTTAGTGCATTAGTACTGCTCTTTGTAGGCATTTGGTGTGTTGTGTGAGGATTGCTTTGAGCTTGAGGAAGGTCATGAGCTTGTTGCCTTGTATGTGAGAGAGAGACCTCTTGACTTGGGAGATTTGCTTCAAAGGTGAATGCTTGGAAGATATGCTGGCTGGACCCTCTAGAGAAGGACTCAGCGTCAGGACTTCGGTTGTACCTTACTCTATTTTCTGTTAATAAAGATAGATGACTACTCTTATGGTTCCATTTCCATTTGTCTAATGAATGATTGATGTAAATTGTATCCTTCCTGACTGATACATAGTTGTTGTTAGTAGATTTTACACTCTTGTTTGCTCTCTTTTGCTTGTGCAGGTGTTCATCCGCGAGGATAGCGGAGAATTGTGATCGGCTGGAGCGAAGGAGCGAGAGGATTATCTCTCCGACAAACAAGCATTGGAATCCAAGTAGGTTACTCTCACCCACTTGTTAATTACAACTAGGAACCTGCGGTGTAGCATTGTTCGATTGTTGCTAGACCCCTGT
>APFE030758148.1:27898-44176 GCA_000404065.3 Pinus taeda | reverse complement strand
AAGTGCTGCAATTCCGCAGCTGTTACAGGTTTCCGCAGCCGATCTCTGATTCCGCAGCCGATCCCAGATTCCGCAGCTATTTTCTTGTTTGATATGATCCAGGTGTATTCCAGAGAAAAGAGCCACATGGGAAAGTTTGTATGACTGTGTACATGGTACGTGTGCTATCAGCTCAGCCAAACTGGCCGACGACACCCCTGGTCAACGCGGAGATAGCTCTGGTCAAACGACAAGGTTGCAAACGGTGGCACGACTCTGCATGTTCGGTTGGAGCACGTAAGTCACAGCTGGCTTCTCCTTTAGCCACGAAGATTGCAGGGGACAAGGATCCAACACCAGATTTATTAAACCATGATGACCGTTCCCTAGATCCGTGCTCGGTGCTGCTGAACGTGTCCTTCTCCTAGCTGTTAGTTAGCCTAGTTTACGCACAGGACAATTTATGTTCTTGCTATAAATAAAGCATTTCCACACGCTGAATAGTTAGTCTGATTTAGTTAATATTTTGCTGCTATAAAATCTGTTTTGAAGACCTTTTTATAAAGCGTTTTACGCTTCCCACTGTGTTTATTATGCGTTGATTTAATTCAAAAGAAGACAGTTTTGTTTCTATCCGTGTAGCTGATCTTTTAATTGGTTGAAGTGGATGGAGGAACCCTGTCTGCTACAACCATTGTACAGTAGCCTTTGAATTTACTTTCCTGCATTTCTTTTTCTTTACTTGATCATGTATATTAATGTACAATTTTGAACTACGCTGCTTTACATTTCTGTAATCTTCATGACTCATCAATGTGTTTTTACAGCTTTGATTAGGAGCTGGGACAGTGTGCTTTTACTTCTTTTCAATACTAGTGGCATCTAAAGTTGCCTTATCTCAACCGCTGACTTTTTACTGTGATTTTCATTAGTTACTTACTTAACTAGTTCCTTTACTTGGTTTACTTTATCAAGTTGTGTCAAGTTGCTAATCTCTTAATGGTTCTGTTTATCATAATTCACTAACTTTTATGGGACCAAAACATTATCTAACTGCAGTTTGATTTATTAGTTTTTAGACTCATATTGCTAATTCACTCCTAACTCTTCTTTTTCACATGATTAATTCAGTTAAAGGCAGAATGTTAAAGGGAGAATTAAGTAGTGTGATTTGTCATTTAATTTTTGGATTACTAGAGTAGTGTTTTTTTCAGCAGAGCTCATGTAAATATCATTTTCATTTCTATTAGCAGTAAAGGTATTGGACTAGTGCCATTAGTCTTTTGTTTAATACTTTGCTTTCATTTGATGCTTTAATTCCATTTCAAGTCATTATGCAAGTTTTTCTCTTTAGAATTTAAGAAGCATTTAGAAATCATCACATACACACACATTCACTCACTTGTTTATAACTTCATCATATCATAATAGGAAGATAATTTAGACATAAACTAAAAACGACAAAAAGAACTAGGAAAGGCTACTTAAGTATATATTGTACACTTCACTTCATCAGCTTACGAGCCCCGGGTTGACAATTTATGATAGCAATTTAGACAACACTAAATTGACCAAACAGTGGGCTCCAGTATTGCAGCAATAATGCTGCAACTCCTGGAGCTTCCTTCTTTACTTTTATCAACCCGGTAGTTCATAACAAACTTGGAAGCGAGAATGCTGTATGCAAAAGTATTAGCTCTTACTGCAAGCTGTCACTTGATTAGCTGGTGCAAATTCGCTAGGAGCTTAAGCCAACTTCTATGAGTTATTAGAAGAAGCTTTTAACTGTGATGGAAGAAATCTAAGTCTACAGAGGCTATTCTATGTGCAGAAAGAGAATGAAAACTAGAATGAAATGCAAACCCTAGCAAACCATAGTTTACCCATTAACCCTACTTTTGCAAGAAAAGAGATGGAAACTAATGAAATGAGTGTCATTGACTATTAAAAAGGTAAATTGCATTTATTCAAGCTACTTCTTAAAAGAAATGAGAAGAAATCATCTTTTTGTATTTTCGAGTGTTTTTATATGGAATTATTATGCTTATGATTTATCTGGTTGTGACGGTGCAGAGGTTTGGTGGCAAAGGAAGATGGAGTTAGCTTTTGTAAAGGGTGAGGAAGGTGTGGAGAGGTCCTAAGAAGCCCCTAGTACCCTTCTGAAGAATTTCATAGCGATCGGACTTCGAAAACCACTCACATGAAGTTCTATAGGAGGCTGCAAGGGATCTATAGGAGGATCTACAAGAGGGGGTCGAAAGCTATTTTTGGAGTTTTGAAGGTGGAAAAATGATGGAAAAAGGAAAATGGAGGCCAGATCAAGGGGTTGAGGTGTCTAGAACTTGTCAAGGAAGGTCAGGGACGAATGTGATGGTCGGATTTGTTCGAATGGCAAGAGAGCAGATTTATGGAAAAAACACAAAAATTAGGGTAGATTGGCGAAATGTTGTGAATGAGCTGGAAAATTGATGAGAAGTGAGCTAGTGCTAGATGTTTTATGGAGGGATGGTGAGCTGAGATGTCCTGCAAGAGATTTGCACATGTGCTTATCAAAACTAACCAAAGAAAGAACTAAAGCAGAATTTTGTTTAGCTTGACCTAATTTCTGACCTAAAAATAGAAAATGCTAAACAATACCCTATGAACAGAAAAGAATGCGAGAGAACTATGGTAAAAGAATAAGAAATGATCTAATAAAATGAATCTGAACCAATATCAACTTTTCCAAATCAAGTTATCACACTAGCAGTTGCATGGAAGAGCAAAAATTGTGTTTTTGGTGGCAGCAGTAGTGCCTTGACCTCAAATCATAGTCCCGAGAAGGGAGAAAGGAGATCAGGGCTTGCTGTTGGACTTTTTGAATCTTTTTTTGTCACTACAGCAACCTACTTGAGCAACTGAAACGAAAACAACTATGTTAACCATCAAAAGAAACCTAATCTAACAAAGTAAAATGAACCTATGCAACAAAAATTATCTCATGAATGGAAGCAAAAAATTATAAATACACAAAAGGAGGTGTTGGGTAGCTTGAGTTGGGCCCTAACGCAAGATCTTTAGCCCTCTAAAAGAGATCAGTGCTGGCTCAAAAATTGTTTCATCTTCATTTATAAAAAACAGTAGTTACATCACATAAACTGTTCTAAAAAAGGAACTCGAAAATGAGCTGAACAATGTGTTGCAAAAAAGTGCAAAAATATACTAATAACTAGCTAACCTACTGAGGCTCGAAGCCTTCTTATTTATAAAAATGAGGACTTCTAGCAGTCCTCCTAAAATCAAGGAACTCAGCTTCCTAGAACTAAAGATAAATAGCAGTCCTACTTGACTTGCTTGGCTGCCCATTGGAAGCATCAATGTGGGCCTTTGTGCTCCGAGTTGTTGATGGAGGATTTGAGGAAGCGGGTCATTAACAAAGGAGACACCCCTCCTACAAGTCCTCTTCCCTATTTTCCTCGAGTTTTGGCTGCCATTTGCTCATAAATTCCTTGTCTTTGTCCAAAATTGTTCAAAAAATCTGCATAAAACACTCATTAGACTACATGGCAAAGTGACTAACCCAATTCACTCTACTAGCATAAATATATTCAAAAACATGCAACAAACTAATGAGGATGTTGGATTAAGTCAAAATAAGAGGCAGGATGAGCCCATATAGTTACCCATTTCTGGGGCTCATCATCACCCCATGCTGAATGGGTTGTTCATCATCTGATCAACTAATCTAACTCTTCATCTTTAATGGCTCTGAAAGATTCCCTGACATCCCAAGCCTCTGATCTAATGTCCTCCTCTCTATCATGGAAACCTACTTTCCTATCCACTTCTTCCCATTGTTTATGTTCTTCCCCCTCCTTAACTCCTTCCAACAGTCCTAGCAGCAGCGGAGGATTGAATTTAAGACCAATCCAGTTGGATTTCAAATTTTGCATTGAGTGATTATATAGGGGCACTCTCCTCATGGATTCCATCATCCTATTTGGGGAGTGATACTCCCTGATCCTTAAGCTATGTGGTAGTGTATTCCACCTTCTCATGTAGGCATGAAGCAATCATCACCAAACAATCTCTCCATATCCTCGAAATGAGCAATAGCATGTGCTTGCTTGTCAAAATAGTTAGGGAGAACTTGAGGATTAGTTGCAAGGTGTGGGTGTGCATAGATGAGAGCCAATGGTTCTACTAGTTCTACTCTAATCATCAGGGGATCACTTAGCTCTTATTCCATTATTTTATGAATTTCCACTACTCTCTTTTCTTCATGGCTCATCCACGATGCCATAGCCATTAGCTCCAAGTCTCCCAATGTAGCATTTGGATCCCATAAATTCATGTCAGTAAGTGCCACGTTGTGTAGGTAAAATTCTGCTAGCTTTGCTTTATCCTCAGCTAAGATATGATCACATAAATGCATAAATTGCCCATAATCTTGAAATGGGATTGTGCCCCTCTAGGCCAGTGTCTTAATCTGGAATTGAAGCCATTGATATTTGATGTACAGTGCATATGATTTGGTTGACTTCCTGCACTACAATTCTTCCATTGCCGAGCTGGCCATGCAGACTAACTGAGCTTCCTTTTTCTGTAGCTGCCTTTTCAAAATCAGCACTTCAGTTTCTGCTTGTGATTCTTTTTCTTGTTGTTGTTTCATCAGTGTCTCACTATCTGTCTGGGGTTCATGTTCTTGTTGTTGTCTCTCTGCTGCCTCATTATCTTACTGGGGTCCCACTTTCTGTTGTTGTCCTTTCAAGATTGATAGCTCATTTCCTCCATGAGGTTCCCTTTCTCGTAGCTGCTTTTTCAACAATTCATTTTCTTCCTGCAGTTGAGCTCTTCTGATGCTCTCTATATGCCTTACCATGCTAAATTCTCTGCTCATCTCTCTCAACTTGTTTTCCATGTGCCCTATGTCTTTGACCCCTTTTGATTTTGCAATCTGCATCCAGGTGTGGTGTCCTGATTCTTTCCTTTTATAGCTTGAAGAAAAGAGGCACTGCAAACTTTTGTGGGATGATCTTCCTGTCTTCCAGAAGGTTGTAGTAGGAGCCTAAGTTAGGCTGACGTCCAGGCTCTGGTATCTCTTTTGCCTTATATTCCTCTTGGGACTGTTCTTCTGCCTTCTTTTCTAGTTTCTTAGTTTCTTTGAGCTTTGCCAATGTCTCCTATAGAGAGGTTTGTGCCTCCTGTAGGACTGCTTTAGAATCCATTAATTTGATCCTTTCCTTCCAAGTGGAGGTCTTAGGACTCCCTCTCTCACAAGTGATGGATATTTTGGAGGGAGATTCCTCCTTTGTTACAGAAGGTGCATCCTCAATGATAATGGGTTCTTTCGAAGGTGGCTGGGGCTTGCCCACCTTGATTTTGGTGCTCCTCCGATCTTTGAAATACATAGATGTCTGTCTTTTTATTTTCCCTTTTAGCTTAGCTGGAGTGCTATGTGCAGCAAGAACAGTTGTTGCTTCATTTGCTAGTGTCTCAGGAGACACTTTTTCTTGTTGTTTTTCTTCTTCATCCTCTGCAGTTTCGCCTGTGTCTGTTGTTTCTGATTTTGTTTCCGCTGTCTTTGGTGTTGTTTTCTCCTTTTCTTGCTGAGTTTTTGCCTTTCCTGTGGCAGTCTTTTTTTGAGCTGTCTTGGGCTTCTTCTTCTCAGTTCTTGTCCTCTTCCTTTTCTCTGCTTTTGATGTTGTTTTCTTCTCTACTTTAGGTTCCACTATGGTTGTGTCATGTTTCTCCTCTTATCTCTATTTTTCTTCTTTTTCTTCTTCTAATTGAATATTCTATGCTTCCTCATGGATTTCCTTCTCAAGTTCCTCTTTCTCTTCACTACCAGATGGACTAAGGTCATCATTGAGAGTTTTTATATCATCTTCTCTAGTCATGTTCCTGAAAATTTCCTAGGCTATAGGGATTGTGTATATGTGGAGGGCATCTTCTACGAGCAATTTAATGAGCCCATGGTGGGTCAGTTGGTCTGAAACCCCTGCATTCAATTTGGTGCCACACTCTATCAAAGATTGGAGGATAAAATATGGAAGACTGAGTTTTCTAGATGTAGGTAGGTCCATTCCATATCTTAGTTCATGCAATAATCTTAAATGATAACCATAGACTATATTTTATCTTACTTCATAGGAGATATATTTCATGATTTGGTAGTTGACCTCACCCAATGGATAAGGTATACTTGTCCTTCTAATCCCATTCTTATCCTCTACAGGATGTTCATCAGGCTGGAAAAAGGTCTTTTTAGCAACCTGTCCTAGTGGTTTTTCTTCTTTGCTCTAGGGGAGCCCAAGTGGAAGACCTGTAATTATGCTGATGAATTCTGGTGTAAGTTCTATGGTTAGACCCCTGAAACTAACCGCAGCATGGGTTTTTGAATGGGGTCTTAAAGACATTAAAAATTCCTCTGTAGCTTCTTCAGCATACCCATGAAATTTCTCAAAGAAAGGCATCCAATTTGCCATGGTAAAGAGGGCTACCACTTCTGGGTGTTCATGCAATTTGGTGGAGTTCAGAAGCTCCTTTCTCATAAAACCCCCTGTCATGATGTTTTAGAGACTGCTGGAAATTATCAGGTGAGGAGGAAGGCAGTAAATTTTCAAAATCGAAAATAGAGGAACAGTTGAGGTTTTTCCTTAGAACCAGAGAGAGTTGTTCATGTTTCTTCTTTTTAACAAAAAAACAAATTGTAATTTTCCTACCCTTCAAACCCTATTCTCAACCTGAATTTACTTCTCGGGCTATTGGAGGAAATCAATATTTTGACAAAATAGAGAGTATATAAAATAGAGTTTTTTCTTTC
Source organism: Pinus taeda (assembly GCA_000404065.3). NCBI lineage: Eukaryota > Viridiplantae > Streptophyta > Pinopsida > Pinales > Pinaceae > Pinus > Pinus taeda. Next base: position 37,392 of record APFE030758148.1, on the reverse strand, counting down.
TCACAGAATAAACAAACTTCCCAATGCAAATTCACTTTTTTTTAGGCTTGATTTTCTATGGTTGCATCCCTTCTTTACACAACAGAATACCTCAGAGGAGAAAGATACATAATTTTAGTGCAGAGAGTGAAAATGGAGAGACTGTATATATATTTCAAAACACACGCAGACTTTTATTCTCACTTTTCCTCTCTTTTAAACTCAGTACTTTGCTCCAAATCCACCACCCTTTGTAGATAATTAACATGCAGAGTGGGTTTTCTGCGCCTAACTTTTTCAAGCTCGATTTGGCAAAAATTTCGAATTTTCCCTCTACAAAGCTGCTCTCTGGCCTTCCTCCAGAAAGGTTCATGTAGACTATGTTTTCGCTCCTGTAGAGTGCGATAATGCTCATGTAGAACCCGATAAGCCGAAGGGTTTTGGAAAACTGGCAGAGAGTGACTGTTTCGAGGTTTTGAAGGTGGTAGGTAAGTTGTTGCAGCTGAGAACTCATCGATGCAAATGAAAACAAAAGGTGGTGGAGGCTTCTACCACAACATACTTAAGCTTATGGCATGTTCTCCGGTGACGAGGTGAGGTAGCAAGAAGGGTACGTTATCCCCATCCGGACTGTTGGTCCCTACTCCAGTGCCATTATGGTATTTCATGTCACCTACCCGCAATCACTTCCATCATTTCCATTATATGTCACCACCACTACCTGTTCTGAGTTTTTCTTCCCGAGTTAACTGAACACACGTGCTGATTGCACTCACTGAACACTGTTTGAACTAGACGAGGGTGGCTAGTTAGCTAGCCATTGATTTCATTTAATCATGACCATATCAATGGTTCATGCAATTTTTAAATCATATTCATGCAACAGAGGAACAGGTTTAACCACTTACCTGTTAGTCACTACCGTGCTTTGCATGCTTAGACTTTGGCACTTTGTTATTTGATTGCTACTGCTTTTGGTGCTCATGGCCTCTGAACTGGTGGCTTGGCTACCTTCTGCTGGAAATTTTTGATCAAGAATGGCTTCTTGCATGTTGTATACACCTGTGGTTGCACTGACCCTGCCTCTGGAGCTTGTTTTTTTAAAGGGATCAGCTGCTACAGGAATCCTGCAGGATTTCCTGTAACAACTTCTCCCTCTAAAATTTCTGGTTGAGGTTTGAGTAGGGACTGAAGACATAGCTGAGGAAGGTCCTGAAAGAAAGGAAAAACCGCTGGAATGCACCAAGTAAAAAACAAATTAAGAATGTTGCTGGTTTATTCATCATTTTTTTTTAGAAACAAAAGAAATAGAATTTGTGTTTTCTGTGCAGGGAAGAAAGAAGCGAGTGGAAATGTATGTCTGCAGGGATGGAATGGAGAATTAGGAGGATGAATGGTGGCAGGGAGGTCCATAGGCCTTTTGGAAAAATTTCTAGCCCTCGGATTCTTTTCTGAACTTGATTTTGAGCTCTCTGTGGCTTCTACAGGAGCCTCCTGTAAAATGCACAGAGCTTCCTGTAGAATGCACAGTTTCCAGAACGAATGAGACCAGGGCTTGAGAAAGGAAAATGGCAATGCAGAAATGATCTATCAGGGGTGTATTAAGCATGGCCATGTCTTTTTCCTTCTTTGACCCTCTTGCAATCTGCAATGCATTCAAAAGAAGTTAGTTTTTCTGTTTTTTCTTTTTTCTGTTTTTTTCTTTTTTCTCTCGTTTTTTTTTTATGAGACAGCTGGGGCACCTCTAGGAGGTTTTCACCCAGGGATCTTTTATTCTCTTTTTCTATTTTTTCTCTCTTTTTTTTTGTTTATGGTGTGGGTGGAGTGGAGGCAGAGACCTACTCCACTACCAACACTATTTTACTTTGATTCTCAATGAATTCCTGCTTGGAGAGGGGCTTCCTGTAGATCTTCAACCTATGCCCATTGACAAGCATGGGGATGACTTCTTCTTCGATGGTACGGATTAGAACTAAACCATTGTCATTGCATTTTTCTATTGTGTATGGTCCCAACCATCTTGCCCTCAATTTTCCCTTGGAATCTTTATATCTTGAATCGTACAGCAGCGCCCAATCTCCTTCCTGGAATTGTTTTTCTTTGAGGTGTCTGTCATGCCATATTTTCCTTTGAAGTTGGACTACCTCTGAGTGGAGAAGGGCCTGCAATCTCTGTTCGTCCAATCCATTTAGCTGAAGTAACCTTTCCTTTTGTGCATGGCTGAGATCTAGGTCCAGCTGAGCTGCCATCCTTAATGTGTTATATTCAAATTCTATTGACAGCAAAGCCTTCTTCCCATAGATCAGCTCATAGGATGTGAACCCTATGGTGGTTTTCAAGGTGGTGTTATAGGCCCAGGTGGCCTCAACCAATCGATCTGCCCAATCTTTTCTGCTGTTGCTCACTACCTTGGTCAAACTCCCTTCCAAAGCTTTGTTAGTGACTTCCACCTATCCATTTTATTGCGGATGATAAGGGGTGGAAGTCTTGTGCTTGATTTTGTGATGTGCAAGCAGGTCTTCAATCAGATTGGACGTAAACTGACTCCCTTGATCTGCGACTAATTCTCTTAGATAGCCAAACTTGTAGAAGATATTTTCCCTCAAAAACTCAGCTAGTTTTTCTTCTGTTGTTGCCTTGATCGCCTTTGTTTCTACCCATTTTGTCAGATAATTAGTACACACAATGATGTAAGATTTATGTTTTAAAGGAGGGTTGATAGGACCCACAAAGTCCATGCCCCACTTCTCAAATGGCTCGAAAGTCACTTGAGGTTGCAGGGGCATCTCATCCCTTGGAGTAGGCTTCCCCATCCTTTGACATCAGTCGCATTGGATGATATATCTTCCGACATCTTGATGAAGAGTGGGCCAATAGTAACCTACCTACAGAATTTTGAAGGCAGTCATCTTTGCTGCAAAATGATCCCCACAGGGCCCATCATGACAGGTTAGGAGAATGTCAAAAACTTCCTCCTCCTTGACACATCGCCTCAAAATCTAATCTGAGCCAAGTTTGAAGAGATTGCGCCCGATCCAGGTGAATGGGGCACTTTTCCTCACGATCTTGCTCTTCTCTTTTGAGGACAGGTGTGGTGGAAACTGTGCTGAAACCAAGTAATTTGCTATATCAGAAAACCATGGAGAGAGTACTGAGATAGCAAATAAGTGTTCATTTGGCATTTGATCATCCACCATTCCTTCTTCACCTGTAGGTAGATCTAATCTAGACAGAAACTCAGCAACAACATTTTCCTTACCCGACTTATCAACAATGGTTAAATCAAATTGTTGAAATAAAAGTAACCATCTAATAATACGAGCATTTACAGGTTTATTCATCAAGTACCTAATTGCAGCATGATTAGTGTGTACAAAGGTTTGATAGCCAGTGATGTAGTGTCTGAAATTATTTAGGGAATGGACTACAGCTAGGAGCTCCTTTTCGGTTACAGTGTAGTTTAATTCTACCTTGGATAAGTTTTTACTTACAAAATATATGGCATAAGGCAGCTTCTCATCAACTTGCCCTAAGGCTACTCCTATCGCTTTGTTCGAGGCATCTATATGAATGTGCAAAGAGAGGGCCGAGTTTGGACCTCTCAAAATTGGGGCAGTTACTAGTTTACCTTTCAAGGTATCCAGAGCCTCTTGACAGTTGTCAGTCCATATGAACTCAACATATTTTCCCAAAATACCAAACAATGGAGAGGCTAGCTTACTAAAATCCTTAATGAATCTTCTATAATAGCCTGCTAAGCCTAGGAAACTCCGAACATCTCTTACCTTTTGAGGAGGTGGGACCCTTTGGATTAGGGAAATTTTGTTGGGTTCCACCTATAATCCTTGCTGAGAAATTGTATAACCTAGCACGGTCCCTTCAGTCATCAGGAATTCACATTTTTCAGGATTGAGGGACAGGTTCATTTCAATGCACCTGGCTAAAAAATTTCCCAAGTTAGTCAAAGATTCCTGGAAGTTAGAACCATAAGGGGTAAAGTCATCCATATAGATTTCCACTGAATCATGAACCAGTTCAACAAATATGCTTAATACTGCTCTCTGGAAAGTGGCGGGAGCATTGCACAACCCAAAAGGAAGGACCCAGTATGCAAAAGTACCCCAAGGACAAGTGAAAGTGGTCTTATCTTGGTCTTCCAGGCTGATTTGGATCTGGTTGTACCCTCTAAACCCATCTAGGAAGGAGAAGAACTTCTTCCCTACCAAGCCATCTAACACTTGATCTATGAAAGGAAAAGGTAAATGGTCCTTCTTGGTCGCTTTGTTTAGTTCCCGATAATCAACATAGATTCTCCACTTCCCATTTTTCTTTGGCACTAGCACCAAAGGAGAGACCCATTCGCTGTTAGAGAAAGGGTAGATGAATCCTGCATCCAACAACTTTTGCAGTTCTTCTTTGATAATTTCCTTAAGGGCTGGATTCATCCTCCTTTGAGGCTACCTGATTGGTTTACAATCTTCTTTAATGTAAATGTGATGAGTACAGACTGAAGGGTGGACTCCCTTCATCTCCTTATAGCTCCAGCAAAAGCATCCAAGTGGTTTTTCAATAAGCTACACAATTCTTTCTCCTCAGAGGCGGATAGGGATGAGTTGATCTTCAAGGTTCTTTCTGGGCCAAATTCCACATTCTTAACTCGGAGAGAGGTCAGATCAGCCACACAGAGATCAACTAAAGGATTGGCTTGGGTTTCTTCCACCAGCTCTTCTAATGGCAACACACTGGGGGTGGATTCTGAATCAAGTTTTCAATAAGATCATACTCGGTTTGTGGGCCCCCCATGGTAGCTTCTACTATACACAATGGTGAAAAATATACTTTATCCTCATCTTCCTCCTCCAACCGAAGAGGTAAATCATGTTCTAACAGAGGTTGTGTAGGAGGATATAGGACTAGTTGTTTGGACATATACGCATTCTTGATTGTCATGTTCCCATCTCGACAACTGATGTAGGCATCTGTAGTAGCCAACCAAGGTCTTCCCAAGATGAGAGGATACCCAGTGAGCTTTTCCTTTGGCTGGAGAACCAAGAAATCAGCAGGGTACTCCCAGGAATCAATAGAGACCATTACATTTCCACAATCCCCTCAGGGGTCACGATGGAGTGGTTTGCTAGCTATAGTACTATTGTGGTCTTTCTCAGGGAGCCCTGAAGGTTGAGCTTGAGCATAGTGTCCTTGGTTATTACGTTAATGGTAGTGCCTAGATCAATCAGGGTATGGGGGATTATGGTGCCATTGATGTGGACATCGACTACATGACTCCTAAGGTCTAGATATTTCAGACAAATTACCTGCCCCAACATCAGGTCGAACAATTGTCCTATGACATTGATAGTTGGAGAATCTCTCCTGTGCCTGCCTGGGTGCTTGAAGCACTTCTCCTTGATCATCTTGTTGTATATAGGCATATATTTTATCGCTTGTAGAAGTGGTATTTTCACACATAATTGTTTCAATTCTCCCAGAAGTTCAGTTTCTTATGGGGTTAGTTGTGTTGTTCCAATTAGTCTCTCAAGAAAGGGTGGAATGGATTTTGGTTCACTTTACTATTTTTCTCCCTCATCCTCCTTAGGAGGAGGTTGGCTATCTGGGAGAACCTTCCCAAATTGTAGGTTAATCTCCTAAATCTCCACAGCATAGGTCGGGCATGATGTTTCTCCACTATATACCTGTTGGGCCTATCTGTTATTGGGGTTCGGGTTCAATTGAGTAGGTATTTGGGGTGGTCTTGGTGGAGTAGGAGTCAATGGTTGTGGTTGAGCGGGTGGTGGAGGCAAAAGAGCGGGAGGAGAATTATACTAGGGCCTCCACCCCTGATGAGGTGCATTCCATTGAGGCTATGGCTGAGTATAAGAGTGAAATGAATGAGCAACTAGTGGAGCATGGTATTGAGATGGATATGACCAAGGAGGAGGTGTGGACCATGAAGGATGAGCAAGGGAGTCCCAAGAAGGCATGGAAGTGGCTTGATTGGGGTTATAATAGGTCTGGGATGTCCCTTGCATTCCCTGCTGGTAAGGTCTAGGCCCATGTGGCCTCCTTTGGTTGATGAAATAGAGTGGTTCAGTGGCTCCTTCAGCCCCCTGATATGCAGCTTTAAGTTTGGGCAAGGAAGGGCACTAATTCGTAGGATGGTCTTCTTCACAGACTGAGCACACTTCTATAGAGTGCAATGGACATTCATTCCTAGGATGATTTCTAGTGCATCTAAGACAAAATATGGCCAAAGCCCTCTTGGCTTCCTCTTGTTTCCTTTTGATATGCAAGGTATCCATTTGCATGGCAAGATTTTGCCTCATCTCGCTCTTGAAATCTTCCAACCAATTCTCAAGTTCACTTCTAAGGGATGAACTAGATGAGGATGTACTGGCTAAAGGTTGACTTCCCCTACCTCTCTTTCTGGCTGCCCTAGAATGGTTTCTAAACACAGTCTTTATGTCATCATAAGGTAGTTGGTAGATGTCTCCCCCAGCAACCAAATGGAGGGTATCTAGAAGGTCTTCAGGGACTTCTCTGAGCAAGACCAACTTCAGAGATTCAGGGTCAAGTGTGCACCTGGCCCTTTTATAACTGAGCTAAAACCTCTATTCATAGTCTTCTAAAGATTCAACACTTTCCATGGTCATTTAGAAGATTTCTTCCTTGGTATCCTTTGACATACAGTAGTCTCAGCATTTGTTGTTAAAGACTCATTACGTCTGAGCCCAAGTTGTGATATTGTTTCCAGTTAACCCCATGAACCAGCACAATGCTGCATCCTTGAGGGTAGAAGGAAAAAATTTCAACTTCTGCTCATAGTCTACATAGTCATAGGTTCGACAGAGAACAACAAATTCAAACAAGAAGGTATCAGGATCTTCGGTAGTCAATCCATGGAAGTGAGGTAAGGCTGAAGGACTTGTGTTTTTCATTTTTTTGTCCCCATTGGTCTCTCGAATAGGAAAGGCACCCTCTATTCTTTCCCCATTTCCTCTAACATTTCTTCTTTCAACCATAGTCTCAGGAGGAATGGTTTCTTGCTCTTCTTTTGTTATAGGATCTTCGTGTATCTCTGGAGGTTCACCTATAGGTTCTTCTGGATCACTGCCACCAAAGAAGAGAGAAGGGTGACTTAGTGATGTGGTGTGGCTGTTGGGTAGGAATTTTCCTGAATTGTCTTTGTTCCTACGAGGAATGAAAGGAAATATCTTTCTGAGTGATTTTTGTTTTATTTTTGCTTGTACTTGCAAAACTGAAATGGATTGAACAACAAACTGCAACTAACTGAAATAAATCTTTGTTGAAATGAAATTGCAGAATTGAAATGAAAGCAATGAAATGACTAATCTATTTTGCTAAAATGGAAATTGTAGAATTGAAATGAAAGCAGGAAATAACTAATCTACTTTGCTAGAATGGAAATTGCAAAATTGAAATGAAAGCAGGAAATGCCTAATCTATGCTTGCTGAAATGAAATTGATGAATTGAAATGAAAGCAGGAAATGCTTAATCTACACTTGCTGAATTGAAATTGCAGAATGGAAATGAAAGTAGGAAATGCCTAATCTACTTTTGTAGAATTAAAATTGCAGAATTGAAATGAAACAACCACTCTACTTTTGCTGAAATAAACTACTTAGCAGAATGTTGCAGTAGAAAATAGAAGAAAAGCAGTAATCACAAAATACTATGATGCTTCCCCGACAACAACGCCAAAAAGATGGTGGGATCTAGTATTGCAGAAATAATGCTGCAAATCCTAGGACTTCCTTCTTTACTTTTATCAACCAGGTAGTTTGTAACAAACTTGGAAGCGATGGTGTTGTATGCACAAGTACTAGCTCTTACTGTAGGCTGTCACTTGATCAGCTGGCGCAAGTTCGCTAGGAGCTTAAGCCAATTTCTATGAGTTCTCAGAAGAAAATTTTAACTGTGATGGAAGAAAGCTAACTCTATAGAAGTTATTCTATGTGCAGAAAGAGAATGAAAACTGGAATGAAGCGCAAACCCTGGCAAACCCTAGTTTACCCACTAACCCTACTTTTGCAAGAAAAGAGATGGAAACTAATGAAATGAGTGGTATTGACTACTAAAAAGGTAAATTGCATTTACTCAAGCTACTTCTTAAAAAAAATGAGAAGAAATCATCTTTTTGTATTTTCGAGTGTTTTTATGTGGAATTATTATGCTTGTGATTTATCTGGTTGTGACTGTGTAGAGGTTTGGTGGCAAAGGAAGATGGAGTTGGCTTTTGTAGAGGGTGAGGAAGGTGTGGAGAGGTCCTAAGAAGCCCTTAGTATGCTTCTGAAGACTTTCATAGCGATTGGACTTCGAAAAATCACTCACAGAAAGTTCTACAGGAGGATACAGGGGATCTACAGGAGGAGGCTGAAAGCTATTTTTGGAGTTTTGAAGGTGGAAAAATGATGGAAAAAGGGAAATGGAGGCTGGATGAAGGGGTTGACGTGTCTAGAATTTTTCAAGGAAGGTCAGGGACGAATGTGATGGTCGGATTTGTTTGAATGGCAACAGAGAAGCTTTATGGAAAAAACGCAGAAATTAGGGCAGATTGGCGAAATGTTGCGAATGAGCTAGAAAATCAATGAGAAGTGAGTTGGTTGTTATAGAAATTTTTGGGCACTGCAACCCCAATCATAAATTTCCATACATTGAGGGCTCCTAAGTCCCTAAAAATGTTGCTTCACTGCCTAAAGGAACAAGGTAAGCTGATTACATCATCTCCCAGAAGTTCTCCACTAAAAACTGCTCAGAAATGGTCAAAACTGGACCATACTGAATACCCAGTGCAGAGGATGCGATGCATATCACCTTCCCAGTGTAAAGGGTGTGATGCATGCATGGACCCTCTGTAAGGTGCGATGGGCGAGAATGGACAAATGGCAGAGACAGTTTGCGAGGTGGAAAATCATAGAATCTTCCAGAAGCTTCCCCTCTGACACTTGCCTCTCTATTTTCGACCAGGGATGACTAAGAGATCATCAGTCTTCGAGTGGAATCAAGAAATATCATAGAGAGGACACTAATCAAAACCCCAGAAGATGACTCACCCCCCTACAATCATCTATATATGGATCCCTCATCACAGAGATCTGGAAGTTGGAATCTTGTATCTTGTAGAGAAGTGTTGTTGGTTTTCTGGTGAAACTTCATAGTGTTGGGTGATCTAAGATTTACTTGAGGTGAAGAAGGGATTTCTTGTTGGAGGATGATGTTGGGTCAAAAAAATTGGTTGTAATCCTCTTGCTATTCTTGATATTAATAAACCTATTCAAGTTTTCCTCCATATTCTTGTATGTTTGATTATATATGCATTGGTGTGGTTAATACATATCTGGTCCTGTGTTATTTATGAATATAGATCTCTATTCTTCGATAGTAGTATGCTGATTTTATTCCACATGTGCTCTTTGAAGCTGGGCAGACGAAGAAGAAGCAGCAAAGATCTATCAGGAAGTAGAGGAATCAAGTAAGGAACCAAGCACAAGACTAA
>APFE030758148.1:14101-27878 GCA_000404065.3 Pinus taeda | reverse complement strand
TAACAAAATGGTGACTCCACTGGGGAGCGAATAGATTGTTTGTTAGTCTATCTTTGTTTGTTTTATAAACTTACAGACAGAGCCTGAAGTCAAGCCAGCTAGCCTTCGAACTGCATTTGTTATACAAATGAAAAATAGATCAATGCTGCTTCAGTCTATCTCCGAATTTTGTTTATAAATTGAACAATCGATCTGCAAACGTTCTAATTTCCCTAAGTGGTGGCTCTAGTAACCTCCTTAGATCAACCCCTGTGATTTACATTTACTGAACATCACTTACTCGGCCTAAATCCCTGAACTGAATTGTAAATTGTGAGCAAAGACTGGTAAAAAGTCTCGCGCTGGTACCATCGCACCTCCCTTCAAGGCAGTCTGTATGCATCGCACTTCCCGTGTGTAGTAGGTGAGATGCATATTGGATTCCCTGTGTGATAGGTGCGATGGTCAGGGAAGGTTAATTTTACCTTCAGACTTTGGTTTTTCTTCACTCTTTTTAGTTCTATTCAAGAGTTTCGCTGTCTGTGGTCAATATATCTCTGTGAAAACCCCCTTCTCTTCCATCATTCCGCCTCTATTGTGCAAAGAACTGTAAGTGTTTTTATGTATTTTGCGCCATTTTCAGTTTTCTTTTGCAAAGAAGTAGCATAGTCGAACTGTCGTTTCTTAATCTAAAAGTGTCGTAAGTGTCATTTTCAGTCATAGAAGAGAATCCCATTGTTCTTGATAGTCGATTGTACTGTTACTCTTGTATATGATTTGAATTAGTAGTTTTTAAAGTGTCAAAAAACATTTTTCATTTCGAAATCTTAAAGTGTCACCCTTATCTTCACTTCATTTTGAAAAGAAATTTGTTAAATATTGTCACTTTGAAAATAATTCAGATTTGCACTTAGCTTTCTTATCATCATTCATACATTAAGAAGGTTGAAAACAAATACATGCATGTGCATTTGCATTTAGACAGCTTGGTTTGATTTAGGATATGCATTTAGTGTGTGCTATTGCTCTTGTTGAAAGACCTCGATTTTCTTTCCTTAGTAGCTAGGATTTTCATTGCCAAAAGAAGATTAAACAGTTGTTTATCATCTTAGACTGCATTTTAGGAATTGTATCCACATCACGCGGTGAACCTGAAAGGCAAATTTTTAAACAAGATCAACTATAAAATAAATTTAATGAATCTAAAAACGCTTTGGAACCTAACGCACAACATCTAGAAGTCTAGGCTAGAGACGTATTTCGATGTCGTAAAACCTGGTAACTGTTGTTTTCATTGTTGGTTGGGTGATTCCTCCACTCTGAGATGACAAGTGCCAGTACGGAATTGTGCTCCCACGTACTGTCGAGTATATATTGGGAGACCACAATAGGCTATATCCTTTACCCTTAGGAAGTCGTGTCTGCCGCCCTATCGATCGCAATGCACTAAACACAGCATTCAGGAAGATTGATTGTCGTACCATAAAAAGTATTCTGCAGTTTTGCGATTGGTTTGGTAATCCCCTCTGCCTAGACTTCCAGAGAAGTATCTTTCATTCCTTTTCAGACTCCTTAAAGAAAAGGTCCATCTAAGCACTTGTCACTTCAGGCTCATTAGAAGATATTCTCCCGCCATCGGAAGTTCCTGAAGAATCGCTAAGGAATCTTTTGGATAGGCTTAATATGTCTGAACAACCATCAACATCAAGGACTGTGTTACCCAACACAGTGGCAGCAGAAATTCCTGTTGCTACTCCAACAATGTTCGCCGATGTTCCATTTGTCCCAACCAGCTCTCATTCGCTGGATGGATTCCATCTAGGGGTTGTTTCGACAGTATGGATTGTTCCCGTTTGTTCGTCCAGAATTGTATTTGGAATCTCTTACGTTGAGTCTCGACAAATTGATCCTTCACAGTGTCAATTTGGGCAAACCAGTCCCCAAAGGCAAATCATTCCTTTGAGTACTCGATTACCGTTGTATGGAGGGCCATATACCCTTTCATTGCCTTCTTTGGAAGGACAACCATGCAAGAGTTCACAACAAAATTTAGGTTATGCTGGAATTACAACTCGTAGTTGGGTGCCAATCCTGCCTCAATAACCAAGGGTTGTATATTCAATGCAACTAGTCCACCCTATGTCAAATATTCCCACTATACCTGTTATGGTGACTGCATTGTAAGTACAAGCGCTACCTGTTGTATGTCAACCCAAAGTTTCTTAGGTTGCAATACAATAGCCTCTTGTCTCAGTGATTCAATCACAACCTTAGGTTAGTGCCTCCTTATCTGGAGTGACTCAGGCTCAAACAGGTACTATGACTCCTCATCTTGGTCAATCATCCAGTATTGGACAACAGCAAATGGTCCAACAACCATGGCTGGTTCAATATCAACAACCGCAATTCCAGAAATCATATCAGGGACCTAAGCAACAAGTCTTTGTAAGTAATGGGCAACCGCATTTCCAAAGCGGTTATCAACAACCATACTATAATGGTTATGCCCATCAACCTTATCAAAGTTACCAGCATCAAATACATTATGCTGGTATGCAAAGACCAATTGATCAGGTGATTCCATCTTATCCTGGGTATGCTTTGACTAACCTGAATCAACAGTTTCCCTTTTTAGCAACTCTAGAATTACCAGATCTAAACCAGCTGACGAATGATCCAATTGCTTATGCCCCTTGGTGGCCGGTGATTCCTCATAAACTTCTGTCATATATTCCTAAATTTAATGGAAATCCGGGTGAAGACCCATCGAATCATGTGATGACCTTTCATCTGTGGTGTTCATCAAACACTCTCAATGATGATTCGATCAGGCTTCGCCTTTTTCAGCGAACGTTAACTGGTCTAGTAGAAAAATGGTATATCGAATTGCCTAGAGCTTCGTTTAATAACTTCAACAACCTAGCCACAACCTTTTTAACCCATTTTCAGTTACCCATAAAGTATGAAATAGGAACAGAGCTTCTTACCAATTTCAAACAAACGACAGCCACTCACATATCCGATCATATTCATGAGTGGTGACATCGTCGTAGAATGGTAAAAACATATGTTCCTAATCAGTTGTTGGCTCAATGGTTTATTAAGTCATTGTTACCTTCTATTACAGAAGATGTAGCAAAGGGAGGAGTCATCACTGAAGAGCAAGTTATTGCTCGTGCACAATATCTAGACTTGATCTATACTCAATCTGGCATGCTCTACGATAAAATCCCTGATGCTCCTAGATTGGATTTTTTCGTTCCTCCCCCTCCTAAATCAAACAAAGACTCTCGTGCCGACAATGGCATGATAGGTACGACTAGCACGAAAACCATAAAGGCTACGTCAAAGAAAGCCCATACAGTTTCTAGTCAAAATGAAAATGAAAAACTTCTTGCCTCAGAGGTTAATACCGTGTCGACTAACAAAGGCAAAGAACCAAAGCAACCAGGAGGCAAGAAGAAAAAGAAAGGGAAAAAGATGAAACACGAGGAGTCATATCCTAAAAGATCTTCTGCAAACCCTTTTGGGCAAAGGAAACCTCCTTCAGGGTGTCAGATATGCGATGAGGATCATCAGACAAGAGATTGTCTATATAAAGCTGAGCTTAGAAAATTCTTCAAGAATTCAAAAACCTCAGAGGTTTTGACTGATCCGTTCCTGAACCCAGGAATAAATCTGGTTGCTAGCAACAATGCTTCCTTGTCCCGAGTGCTTATGTTGTCCATTTCGAAACAACAAAATGATGCTTTGATATTGACAAGGAATAAAGATTATCGAAATCCACATATGTTGAACAACAAGGCTACAGATCAACCTAGTAGTTCAACAACAAATTCGACCGAAGTTGTGCCACCCATCATTCCCGAGCTAACGATAAATCCGCCAAAGGGAGTAGTACAAAAATCGGCATTTAATCCTCATGCCAGAGCAGCACAGCATTATAATATAGTGGAGGATCTGGCCCAATCACTGTCCGCTATGTCGACACTTGAGGTACTACAAAATTGCCCTTCCCAAAAGTAGGCTTTATTATCAGCGATAGGTGGGATTGACCCAACGGATTCCAATCTTGTGGCCTTTGATCACAAAGGATATGACCCTCAGTTACCAGCTCAACTAGCTTTCCTTATTCAAATGAAAGCCCTCAACAAAACTGTTCATCGAACAATTATTAATAAGGGGGCATCTACATGTATTATGCCAATGAGTTGTTGGAAAAACTTAGGCTTACCACCCTTGTCGCGATCGTCAACAATGTTAAAAGCATTTGATGGGAGAACATACACTCCATATGGGATTTTAAGTAACTTGAAAGTCGAACTGGGGGCAAAAATAGTAGAAATTGATGTTTAAGTTATCGACGGAAACCTCGATTACAACATCCTACTGGGAAGGCCCTGGATATATGCTATGGTTGTCGTTGTGTTGACATACTTCAGAAAGATTGCATTTCCCTTCCAAGGAGGAATCACAATCGTCGACCAACAAACATTTCTCCCCAACAGTTCACAAGTTACGGGAAGCATTCTGATGATCCACAGAAGCTCTCAGTCGCTTCAAAATATCAAAGTAGGCCTCCTAAAATACCCTTCCTTAATGGAGACTTTTGCCCTTCCGCCTCCGAGTAAGCTGGTAGAAGTGGCCACAGTGGAAACATGTCCCATGAGATCTTCTACATCAACAAAAATGAGGAAGAACTCAGAACATTTTGATAGTGAGGATCATCGCGAGGCATTGCCTCCAAGCCCTACCATAGCTACATCATCTGATGATCAATTCAGTGATGTTGTACATTATGTACTGGGGGCATTGGAACCAGATCTTTCCTTCATAACCCCTTATGAGTTGTGATCAAAGGTCTCGATGAGGATAGTTATTTTACTGTGTCAACCTCATTAAAAAATGAAACAACTCCCTTTCCAAATCGAGTCTTTCAAAGATATTTAAGGTAAACCTTCATTCCAACCACCAAGTTGAATGAAATGAAGCTTGGGGGGCATGCACCTCGATTTGCATTATTATGCTGGGGGCATGCAAACTTATCACGAGCAGTGTTACCACAGGGTTCCAGCTCATTAAAAAATAAACCCGCCACGAGCAGTTTTAACGCGGAATTTAAGATCGTTAAAAAATAAAGATAAGCAATGAGCAAATGTTTCCCCCAGAGTTTAAGCTCATTAAAAAATGAACCAATTTTCTGGTAAATAACCATTGTGAATGCATTATCATCAGCTTTTGAGCCTTGGTCGTGTTCTCATCACCACCTCCACTCTGTTTTAGCCGATCATTCGCCTCCACTTGATTGTTTACCCTTTCGAGGAACATCTGCGAAGAGTGATTCTGTTAGCCATCCTTGTGACACTGTCGTGATTGGAAAATTCCAAACCTTACCTAGAATCAGCTGCTACCCGAAATCATCACTCGTTCCTCGAAAAACGAGTCTCCTTTAAGCTCTTTTCAACTGACTCATAAAATATGGAAAGATTGTCGAGCGATTGACCTCTCCGGCTCGTTAAAGTCATCGGAAGTGCTATCCCTCCTCTAGATTGTAATCTTTTTGGACTTGAGGGATTATTACACAAAAAGATTGAGCGCTTGTCTTGTTCGGATCGTTAAAATTACCGAGCATTCATCCCTTTCGTATTATTTTATGCTTTTTTGGACTTAAGGGATTATATGACGAAAACTAATCTTTGGAGTTTCCTTTCCGTCCCTTTCAAACTCTCTAAAATTGAAAAGGACCGAGTTATCTTTGTCGTTAAACTCGTTAAAACCAAATAGCGAAAAACTCGTCCAAATGGACGAGAACGAGTTTCACTGTCGCTAGGCTCGTTAAAATATAGCGACAGGTTCGCCCGAAGGGCGAATTATAGAACAAGCATATGTTATCCTCCTCAAGCTCGACAAAAATAAAGAGGTACTGGTCAGCAATGACTGGGGAAAATTGGGAAGAAAACTTGAAAAACTTTATTGGTAGCAAGTCGCTCTTGAACATGACACTTTCTCTCCGCATCCGAGTTGGGCTGGGTTGTTCCGTTCACTAGTCATATCACCATTGGTCCATCACACCATCCATATTTGGGGTTAATGCTACCAATCCATCGTCAGTGTCGCCGATATGTTCAAGAGAAGTTACTCAGAGAATTCACCTGTGTCTCACCCGCTACAATACATTCACGCTCCATTCTTTCATGACCGCGACCCTAAACCCTGTATCATCAGATCGTTTTCACCTCCAAAATCATTTGCTTCGTTCCGTTTCGTAGATGTGGGATTCATTAAGGCTCTCCTACGATGGGTCGCTTCTTGTCGACATCAGCTCATTATCCAAGAAGTCGACCTAGGAACAACCCTTTCAGTACTTTGAAGCTTGCATGCCTCAATGGCAAGTTTCTCACTTTCGGCTATAGGTTTACATTAATAGCCTTCGACCAAGAGATTTTGCGTGGTGTTCGATGCCAAGTCCTTTTTCACACCACGCGAATTGTACTTTAGTACCTTGAGGGTCATTGTCATTATTGGTGCTTCCTCTCGCGCCTGTTAACAGCTTACATCATTGGCTGGTAATCAGGCGATGTCTTTCCATGTTCGACTCCAGAACATTTTTTCACATGGATCGACTTGTACTCCCAGTGAAGATTGAACGCGTTTTGAAGACCCCGGATCTAGTTTCATCCATCCAGGCCGCGATATATTCAGGAATATAAAGACATCAAATGTACATCATTTCCAAACAGATGATCATCCAAATCAAAGGATGATGAGTCCAAATCATCAGTCTGTTACACAGACGATTGTCTGTCCTATGTACATGAAAATGAATTTATAAAGCTAAGCATGGGAATGCCCGCCTCAGCTAGATCATGAAAAAATATTATGAAGATAATGTATTGTATTGTATCTTATTACAAGTCGCCTCCCAGCTCAAAAAAACCTCGGATCCTCATGGTAAAGCATTTCATCCGACATCAAAAGATTAACGACCTCATGCTTTAGGGGGCAACTGCTATAGACATTTTTGGGCAATACAACCCCAATCATAAATGTCCATAAACTGAGGGCTCCTAAGTCCCTAAAAGTGTTGCTTCAGTACCTAAAGGAACAAGGTCAGCTGATTACATCATCTCCCAAAAGTTCTCCACTAAAAACTGCTCAGAAATGGTTAAAACTGGACCATACTGAATACCCAATGCAAACGCGATGCATATCACCTTCCCAGTGTAAAGGGTATGATGCATACTAGATGGCCCCTCTGTAGGGTGTGATGGGCGAGAATGGACAAATGGCAGAGATAGTTTTCAAGGTGGAAAATCATAGAATCTTCCAGAAGCTCCCCTCTAACACTTGCCTCAGAAAAGCATGTGAGAGAACTATGGTAAAAGAATAGCAAATGATCTAAGCAAATGAATCTGAACCAATATCAACTTTTCCAAATCAAGTTATCACACTAGCAGTTGCATGGAAGAGCAAAAACTATGTTTTTGGTGGCAGCAGTAGTGCCTTGACCTCAAATAATAGTCCCAAGAAGGGAGAAAGGAGATCAAGGCTTGCTGTTGGCCTTTTTGACTCTTTTTCTATCATTGCAGCAACCTACTTGAGTAACTGAAACAAAAACAACTATGCTAACCATCAAAAGCAACCTATGCTAACAAAGTAAAGTGAACCTATGCCACAAAAATTATCTCATGAATGGAAGCAAAAACATATAAATACATAGAAGGAGGTGATGGGCAGCTTGGGTTGGGCCCTAACCCAAGAGCTTCGGCCCTCTGAAAGATATCAGTGCTGGCTCAAAAAATGTTTCATCTTCATTTATCAAAAATAGCAGTTACATCACATAAACTGTTCTCAAAAAGGAACTCAAAAATGAGCTAAACAATGTGCTGTATAATAGTGTGAAAATTTACTAATAACTGGCTAACCTACTGAGGCTTGGAGCCTTCTTATTTATACAAATGGGAACTTCCAACAGTCCTCCTAAAATCAAGGAACTTGGCTTCCTAGAACTGAAGATAAACAACAGTCCTACTTGACTTGCTCGGCTGCCCCTTGGAATCATCAATGTGGGCCTTTGTGCTCGGAGTTTCTGATGGAGGATTCTAGGAAAGGGGTCATTAATGAAGGAGACACCCCTCCTACAAGTCCTCTTCCATATTTTCCTCGAGTTTTGGCTGTCATTTGCTCATAAATTCCTTGTCTTTGTCTAAAATTGTCCAAAAAATCTACATAAAACACTCATTAGACTACAAGTCAAAGTGACTAACCCAATTCACTCTATTAGCATAAATATATTCAAAAACATGCAAAAAACTAATGAGAATGGTGGATTAAGTCGAAATAAGAGGCAGAATGAGCCCATATAGTTACCCATTTCTGGGGATCATCAAGTTGACGAGCCAGACACCTTTCCGGTTGGTGTATGGAAAGGAAGCCATCATGCCCATAGAATACGTTGTACCTAGTTTGTGAATCGTAGCAATGATAGGCATGGCAGACCACGTGGAGTTGGAAGAATGGCTCCACAACTGGAGGAACTTGAGGAGGAACGGTTTTTGGCTGGATTCCATTAGCAGGTACAAAAGTAGCGAGAGAAAGTGTGGCATGATCACCATATCAAGGTGCGCACTTTCAAGGAGAATGATCTAGTATTACTATATGACAACAAGTTCGAGAAATTCCTTGGAAAGCTCTGAATGCATTACAGATGGAGGCACGGTCCAGCTTGCCAAGCTCAATGGAGACCCCTTCCCGGGAAGAGTAAATGGCAGTTACCTGAAGCTCTACACGGGTGGGACAACTGCCTGACTAACTGACTGAAGGACAGTCTCACCGCTCTAACCAGTTGAAAGAGAGCACGGGATGATAAAGCAGTATGGGGGAAGCTATGTGAAAACTGGGGTGCGCGTAGATTGGTCTATCACAAGGGTCGCGGTTGTGTGGAAAGGGCTGCGCTGCTGTGTTGACAAGCAGAGTCCATTTTCTATCTTTCTGATTTGTCCTGATGATGGACCCCCTTTGGGTTTTGAAACGTCGACTCAATGAACAAAAGACTGTGGAAAATCCGGATCATACCACTGCAAAAAACTTCCACAGAAGCCTAAAATCTAAGCAGAGAGGTGATCGTTGCTGTCACTATTCATGAAAAAATGTCTGAGTTATGGCAAAAGGGAGTGGGCGGCAGGAAAATAAGAGATGGGGTATGAGCCAGATTTGGAATGATCTGCTGTAGGCTTAACGTTAAGGCACCAGGAAAGGTGGGAGCCAGCGAATTTGAATTTTAAAACACTTATAAATCATAGGGGGGCATCCACCGAATGAGTTGTGCTTCTGAGAATAGCAAGCTATTGCGCCTTCCCACCGCTATGGAACTATTCATTATCTACGCTCAAGGAGTAAGCCCGATGGTTGTGATATGGCCAATGGAGGTGTAGGGTTTTCTGAAGAATATGGTGTCAACAGTTACGGGCACCGTACAGAGTCCAACATCAACAGTAGGGGATGTGCCAGAAATTTTACACACGAAGTAGAACTGGTCTGGATGTCGTTGCCTATCCCATGCGTGGGTCGGCAACCCTTAAAAGATAAAGAAAAGGCTGTAAATACAAAGACAAATGGTGGAATTGCAATTAACAAGCCATCTCTGATGTACCTTGAAGATTGGGATCACACAGACAACAACAATGGTCTTGCAAAATTGCAACACAAGGTATAGTAGATAGTGCAAATAGAAGATACGAAATTGGAAAATGGCTGCGTTGGTACAAAGAGGTCCCGTATGCGGCACCCTAGCTAGAGCTAAAATCCTATGAGGGGGTGTTCTGTGTGAACTCAGCAGAGCAGAATGAGCATTATCGATTGCGTGAAGTGGTAGAGGCAATGGAGCAGGATCTGGAAGAAGCGTTGCAAGAGACAAAGAGGGAGCAACAGAATGAAGTGCATCACTCACAGGAAGGTGAACCGTGGAGCCAAGGTAGCGCGTATCACTGCACTAACGAGTGACTCAGGATGAGTCTCGATGATTGTGTTGGGGGCCTATTAGGTATCAGAGGCCCCGCATAATAGTTTTGGGGCTTAAAGCCTATAAGTTAGGATAATAATATTGTAAATCTCCGAATTGCATGGAGCGCGAAATGTAATAGGTCGAGTCAAAGGGTTGTCCACCCAGAAATAATATAGAATAATAGGAAGTAAGTTAGCCTACCCATGGTTTGCGGACCATGGGAATGTATAATAGAGTGGGGCTCTATGGCTAGAAGGCAGTTCTTGTTTTTGGGGATGAATCTTAGTGCTATGGGTTTGTGAAAACAGTATTTTCTACATCTGTAAGTTTGAGCCAAGGGTGTTGGTAGGTAGATAGAGGCTCTACAACTGTGTGTATAGAGGCCTGGTAGAGTCCATAGTTGTGTGCGCAGACCCCTGTAGCTGAGTGCACAAGGCGAATCTGATTGTATTGAAGAGAAGATCAACAAAGATAAAAATTCCTGAATCATTGTGTCTTTTCTTGCAGATCTGTTTATTGCTTATGTTCTGAAATTATGCATCATCGATTATAATTGCGCGCACGGGGTTTAAGTTTAAATTTTTTCTTAAAGACTGTAATAAAAAGCTCAGATCTATAATAATTTGGTTAATAAGCATGTGCACCTGCGCGTATCTACGCGAAATCCCAATAGCAATACCAAGTGGCGCGAGGCCACAGAATGGTAAAAAACCCCTCCAAACCACATCAAGACATCCCAAGGGTGCAGAAACCTGGTTCTAGCTCCCTCCCCCGCTACCTAGGGTGAGACCTGAGTTTGCGCTCTGCGGGCTGTTGTTGAAAGGGCCGGTAGCTATGGGATTTTTTTGGCTAAATAACTCTTTCAAACCTAGCTTAGGGCCCAATAAGCAACACAAAGCTGCTCCCATGAAAGATTGGCAGCCGAATGGATCCCCCATTTTCTTGATTACTCATGATGATGGATCTTCCTTCAAGCAATCAAGCTTCTTCTAAAGGACCCACTATGATACCAATTGTTGGAAATAATACTGAGAGGGGGGGTGAATTAATATGATCAAATTAATAATTTTTCATTTCCATAATCAGATCCATATGCACTACTTCAGTTAAGGGAACTCGGGAGTACACGAAATTTTGTTTAATGCAACTAGCGTATATCCAACAAACTTATGATTCAATTAATTCATCACATGAGGATCTTTAATCAATGCATCAGAAAAAAGAGTAACCATGTGCAATAAAAACATAACAGATCATCACACATAGGAGACACACATGAACACCAAGATATAAGGTGGAAACCCAATGTGGGTGAAAACCACCTGCTTCAACTTGTCCTGACGATGAACCACACTTGTTGGTTCGAAACGCGTCGACAAAGGTCTTTCTATATGTGATTTACATCGAAACTCTTCTTATAACTATAATGGATCACAGAAGCCTCAATTCTACAATAATAATATTCTATTTACAATTTTTGTACTGGTGCAATCTTATACCAGTACGCAGGCTTCTACCTGCAGAAGGCTACAACCTTCTCTTGTTCTCCAACTTCTACTAGAAGGGAGCTACAACCCCTTAGCTCTTGTACTAGCTGCTATGTTTACTAGTATGTAGGTGCCAGCCTACAGAAGGCTACAACCTTCTCCTTTCTTCCAGGGACCACGTTTCATAAATTTTCAGACTATATCCATCAACAACATCATTCAATCATCAATATATATCTGCATCAACCAATCTCCTATTGAACCAACCACAATCAAGTCAATCAATCACTTAGATATCCCATCAATCTGATCTTTTCAGAATGTTGTCACCAGAATACAGTAACCAGAACCTAATCCAAAACCCAGAATACTGCAAGAACAAGAAGGAGCAACTAAAACATAATTATAAGGTATATGCTACTTTCTTGTGCCGAACCTGCGTGTATATGCGCTTTCCTTAAAGCCAACCATCGTATACTTATTTAAATATTAATTCATAATTTTGTAGCTATACCAGACTTCAGTTATACCCAGATCATATCATTTATAGCATAATATATGCGTAATTATTCATATCTAGGATATTCATGAGCAAAAACACATAATGATAGTTCACTTTACGGCTTAAGGTCTTGATCCATCATTAGATCTTATTCTCCTTCAACTGTTAAGGTCCTCCTTGGTTCAGATCCAGTAATGCACCATAACCCAATAACCTGCATACTAGATCTCACTCTTCATCATACATTTAATGCTTGAGTACCTTGGCCTAATGATCTTCTCCTCCTTTTATAGTTTTAGGCCTTTCTCAATACCATGGACCAAAACCACTTAGGACCAATACCTTGGATCAAATACCTAGGGTAAATACCTCGGATCAAATACCATGGACCAATACCATGGATCAAAATACCATGGACCAAATACTTTGGACCAAAACTTAGTTTTCCAAGATATACGCACTTTCCTTTCTGCAAAAGTGCGTGTGTACATTATACGCTCCTTTTGTTCTGTTAACTTGCATGTATACATAGCTTGGTCAATGGTGAGCCTGCGTATACCTCTCTTTATTTATTCTATGAAGACTGATCTGTCATTCTTTGTTGTTTTCCTAGTATAATGTGATCTCTCATCTGAGTGAGTTGCCTTCTAAATTGATTCCTTGAAGCCTCCCTGCATTTCATCACATCTGTAAACACTACTTGTCATGCATTCTGTCACATATGATATCTCTTTTGTAGATTCATCTAGTTACCATATACAAGTGAGTTGTTCTGCTACAAGTGGGTTTCCATCAAGTACAACACATACATCATAATGCCAACATCAGGTAGTTGATACTTCCTACGAGTTGGCTCTACTTTGTTGCATCCTCAATTTTTTTTCCTTCATTAGATCTGAGCTTTAAGTTATATTCCATTGGAGTAGTCAAAGGATTGCACTTAACCATGCCAAACATGTTCAACAAATATCCAATGTACTTCTTCTGAGATAGAAATATAAAATTTGGATGTTGAGTTACTTCAATACCAAGATAGTAGTGAACATAGCCCAAATATGTCATTTCAAAAATTTTCCTCAGTTCTTTCTTAATGGATGCAATGTAGCTCTCATTGTTCCTTTCCATAAGAATATCATCTACATACACCACAAGATATGCAACTATTTTTCCAACTTTCTTGACAAACAAAGTTGCACCATCAAGATCATAATGTTTAAAATTGAGTTTCAAAAGATGCTCAGTCAATTTCTCACACCAAGCTCGAGCACTTGAGGCCATACAAGGATTTAACAATCTTGCGTACTTTGTGTTCCTATCCCTTCACAACAAATTCTCTTGGTTGGTACATAACAACATCCTCTATCATATCTCTATTCAAGAAAGCAGTTCTTACATCCATTTCATGGACTTTCCAACCGTTCTAAGCTACCAAGGCAAAGAGTGTGTGGATGGTAGCCCATTTTGATGTGGGGGAAAAATTATCCTCAATATCAACCCCTTCCTTTTGTGCAAAACCTTTTGCCACAAGCCTGGATTTGTGCTTGTCAAGTGAGCCATCTACTTTATACTTTTTCTTGAAGGCCCACTTGCAGCCTATTGGTTTGGTTCCCAATGGAGGATCAACCAACTTCTAGGTGCTATTCTTTATTAAAGCATCATATTATTTATGCATCGACTCTTTCCAATCATCATGAGAAGAAACTTATTTGAAGGTGTTAGTATCAGTCTTTTCATCCTTCCACCAGTGATCAAAATATGCTCTTATAAAGTGGTCTTGGGGTGTCAAAGTCAAAATTTTGTCATTTT
>APFE030758148.1:0-10721 GCA_000404065.3 Pinus taeda | reverse complement strand
GTTTTCTACAGTTTAGGAAGGGTCCATGGTTTTCACATGCTCTTATTAGCTTCTCACTAGTCTTAAAAATCTCAACACGTCAAGCCATAGAGTGCTAAAGCCTATGCCTACCTTACTGCATTGAACACCTTGCAATTCTAACCTAATTCCCTAGACCTAAACTGTCCAGCTCCTCCTGATTTGACAAAACATTTTCAAAATCAAATCAAACCTTGTGCTACTATACCTAGCCTAATATCCTTTTCCTGATCTAGTCATCTTGGATGAGATCCTTACAGAGAGAGCCCTCTCCTGGCTTAGTAGGGCTAGCTACTCGGCTAAGCGTGGTTTGTGGTTACCCTGGCATTGCCTTCCTTCAGCCTGAGGTTCAATCCAGGTGACAACAAAAGGAAGTTGGTTCAAAATTTGTCAAAAAATTCAATTAACAATCATAAGAAGCATCCATGTCAACAGGTGAATCAGAATTGTCTGCATCACCTCCATTCTGTCTGGTTAAGCTTCTTATTCCTCTCTTTCCAACCTCGTCAGGAAAAACAAACTCAAGTGTCTTTGTTAGCCATTTTGGAGGCTCCTTATGAGATGGCATAGGATGCTCAATTGAATGAGATGGGGATAAATCAAGATTTAGTCTCCAAATTCTATCAATAACATAACTCAAAGTTTCATCAGTGGCTAGAGATTCATGCAGGGGAGAGAGTGCTTCAGAAGAAGATTCCATAGATTGATCCAATATAGGAATTCCCCCTTCAAGATGTGGAATCTCATTATAAAACTCTTGAAAATACTTTTCATGTCTGAATCTATCCAAATGATCAAGCTTCTGCTCAACAACATTGTGAGTCTTAGAATATTAAAGAAATATCACATCTCTAGATATTATAAACTTCTTATTCACTTCATTATAGAAACAATATTATTTGGAGATATTTGAGTACCCCAAGAAGATACATTTGCGACTCCTTGCACCGATTTTGTTTGTTTGTTCCTTTCGTCTCAAGGCATAACAGGTCAAACCAAAATACTTGAGATGCCTAACCAAAGGAATGTGGCCATACAACATTTCATAGTGAGTCTTGTTTTTTATAGCATTAAATGGAAACCTATTCTTTATATACATAGCACATAGAACTACATTAGCCCAAAGCGTCATTTTAGTATTCTTGAAAAACATCATGGAGCGTACCATATTTAAGATTGTATTGTTCATTCTTTCAGCTACTTCGTACTATTGGGGATTATAAGGCATGGTTGTTTGATGTTTGATCCCATGTTGAAGAACATAGTTTTCAAACTCATTTGATGTATATACTTTTCCATTATCAGTGTGAATAGATCCAATATCATATTTTCAATCCTTTTCAATCCATGCATGAAAGTTCTTGAATTTTTCAAAAGCTTCAGATTTGTTCTTCAATAAATAAACCCAACACATTTTGGTGTAGTCATCAATAAATATCATCATATATTTATTACCATTTGCAGAAGGAACATGCATTGGGACACATAAATTGGAATGAATGAGTTCAAGTTTTCTATGTGCTCTGGAACGAGAATCATGAAAATATTGTTTGTTGTGCTTTCCTAAGATACAAGCATCACATTTTTTAAGTTTCCTAGTAATAGTTCGAAAACCAGTAACACCATTTTTATTTAGAAAATAAAGGTTTCCATAGTTTAAGTGTCCAAATCTAGCATGCCATAAAATACTTGATGGAAATGTACCTTCAACATAGTGAGAACTGTATGAAAATTTTTGTGCACGAACAAAGGTTCCTTGCAGCTTCAAAAGTATTTCTTCTTCTATCCCAATCATGACAAGTGAGTCATCTGATTCTTTTCTGACCTTAAATTTGCATTCAAATATGTGAATGGAATGTCCTTGCTGGCAGATGTGAACCAAAGACAATAATTTTATCCTCAACTCCAAGAGGTATAGAACATCATGTAGAAGAAATTCTACAAGACCAAACAATTTGAGTCTGATGGTGCAAAGCCCTGATGACTTGAGTTTTGACTTGTTTATGAAGTATATTGTTCCATCAACATTATCAGTGAACTCTTCAACGAAGTCTCTTCTGAAATTCATGTGGCAAGTTGCTTTTGAATCAAGCAACCAAGAATATTTCCATGAAGCAAGTGAAGCCTTGAATAAGTCTTCATTTTCTTCGATGTTGCAAGGTGCCACAAGATAATGAAGGGAATCATGTGATTTTCCTTTCCCTTTGTCAGTAATTTTTCCTTTTCCTACGTTTCTCTGCTGCTCAATTATGTCCCAAGGCAACTTACATGTGGAAGCATCATATCCATCTCTATTGCATTGTATGCAATGAATATCAGACATTTCTCCTTGGAAATGTCTTCCCCCTTGTTGTCCTTTGAGATAACCTAAGGTCAATTGGCTATGCCAAAGCATCTAAAATATTTTCTTTGTTTTAATGGTTGGATGACTAGTGAATTGCTTATAAACAGGTGCTTTAAACTTAGACATATTCTTAATAAAACAAAAGGTTGCTCTTTAAATACACATGACTATTTTGATTTTAAGTGGGATGGATAAGTAGAATATGGAGAAGTATAAATGATTTAATATTCAAACTGAGTATTTGACCATTTATAAGCATAAATTAAGAAAAATGTGTTTTCTTAATCAACAAAATATAATAAAATTATTACAGAAATCTAGTGCAATTTAAGTTCAAAGAGGAATCTACAATAACAGATAGTCCTGCAAATTAATCTCTTATTTAAGTTACAATTTCACAAAGGATTCAAAATGAAATTGAGATTCAATTAAATTTTCAATCGGATCACTATAAAAGAATTAAATTATATGCGGAATCATAATGAAAACAACTCACTGAGAGACACGCCATATGAAGTAAATATAGAATCTTTTATTATATAAAAAATACTCCATCTTAGTACAAATATGTTTGTTAACTGGTTCAAGGGTGCAACCCTGAATACTTCGACGAAATGAAGTATTTAAACAAAAATACAAAATATTACAATAAATGCCTAAGTGACCACACATGATATTATTACTCAAAACTAACAGAAAAGAAAGCAATTTGATAAAAAATAATGAATCTGAACATCTGGCCCTATTTTGATGGAAAGTTGTTGCTGAGTGGCCACTATTTGGGTGTTGTGTTGCAAAGTTGATCTGTCCTCTATTCCTGAAATTCACACATATTTTCCCACCATTCTTCATCTAGAATTTCTATCTTAGTTACCCTATGATAGATTTCATCTACCTCAGTATATCGGGCAAAAGTGAGTTTTACAGTGAAAATATGTTCTATCTCATGTTGAATAAAACATATGTTGTTGATGGCTTCATAAAACGCCCTGCCTATCATGGAACCTTTGATGTTGGAGGACACTCCTGTGTCCCTGGACATGTCCTGAAGTTTCTTCCTGGTCATTAATTTATCATTTATCACAAACAGTGACGATAGACCCTTTTTTGTTTAATGCATCAATCCTTGTGAAAAATCTATTGGCTGCAACTTCAAGAGTGTGACACTTCTCTGTCAACTGCACAACTAAGTTCTTCTTGGTCATAACTTTCTTGAACTCCAAGATGGTTTCAATCCTGTCATACACTCCTAGATCATCCAATTCATACCCTCTTTTAGAATTAAGAAACTTTATAATGTTGTTGGCTATAGTAGGCATCTCTCCCAGTTGAGCATTTATATTGGCAATTGTCTGTTTTGCCTTTTCCATCAAATCCTTCTTCCAAAAGATAATCTAGATACATGGCTAGATTTCATCTATCTCCTCAATGATGTTGTTCCATATGATTTCCTTCACATTACCCAAAGTGTGACCAATAGAATATTAAACTGCTGACTTCTTTGACACTCCTATTTGATTTTGAACTCTCTGAAGCTCTCCTGCATGAAAAATATTAGATTTCTTTTAATGATCCTCTAGAAGTTTTACTTGATCATGAAATATCATGATTTCTTCATTCTGTAGAGACATAGTTTGGACTACATTGCCCAATTGATCTGTAGCATATCCTGCGCTTTTTGTAGTATATATGGTTGTAGGAATGACTGTGATAGGAAGTGCTTCTAAAGGGGTAGTCTTTTTAGCACCTTTCTCCTTTTCCTTGATCAATTTCTCCATATCTGTCTCAATTTGCTTAAGTTGTGCAGTCTTCTTCATGATGAGTTTCATTATATCTGTCTTTTGAATCTCTGTCTCTACAATATCCTTAGCTAGTGGATCTTCAGTAGCTGGTAGTTTTAACTACTTCCTGAATGCTGCTCTATCCAAATTCTTCTTCTTGAGCATCTCCTCTGCAACATTGATGTTTGTAGGATCATAACCTAGTTTGATTACCAAATCCTCCGAGTTTTCAAGCCTGGTGTCTTTGGCAAGAGCAGAAACATTCTCCATATTTAGTTATGACTGGACATTTTCTAGTGTAACCTGTAATTTGGACAAAGTCATGGTTGTGTTAGTGACAATAGAGAAAATCATTTCCCTAGTTTGTCTATGCATCTCCATCTGGTCAATGGGATGTATATCTTTGACATCAAACTCAAAAGATGTCTTTTTGTAGTCTGATGCTCCCTTGGGCTGAAGAACTTGTGCTTGGAGGAATTCCATTTGCACTTTCCCCTTCTCTGAGTCAAAGGCTGATAGCAACTTGCTTTGGGAACCAAACATTTTCTTCCAGAACTGGTTTTAAGTGTTAATCTTCAAGGCTTCATTTCTACATTTTATCTCCTTGAAGATATCCATTATGTTCTTCTTTGCCTCACCTAAAGTATATGTACCTATCTGCATTATTTTCTGCTACTCTTGTGAGGTTGTGGAGGTGGTAGGAGACTGTATGGAATGATCACCCACTAATGAGGAAACGAGGGCTCATTAGTGGTTATAATGGTCTGCTTCTTTGAATCTTTGGTAAGGCTTAGTCTGGAGCTAAGCTTGGCCTTCTTTCTGTACATTATCTTAAACCCTTCACTGAAAATATCAGTCCCTAAAGGGGATTCTTCCTCTCTGCTCCTCTTGGTTGTCTTCTTTTGCATGGTAGAAGTCTGCACCGTTGATGATGAGACTTGTTGTTCTTTTACCTCCTATAAGGTGTTCTCAACCCACTCTAGTTGATTCTTGCACTTTTCTATTTCTGGCCAAGGTGTGTGAAAGTAAGGAGTAGACTTGGTTTCTATCCTTAATTTAGAGATGATCCCTAATGGAACATAAGACCAAGAAAAACTGAGGTTGAACTTCATTTCCTTCAAGAGTTTGTCTGCATCTTCCCCTGCTGCCCTCTTATTGCAAATGAAAGGGCTAACCTACATTTTTATTTTAAATTGAGACTTTTTCTTGGCAGCAATGAAGTGGACTTCATCCATGTTGATCATCTGCCTGATGTATTCCAAGGAAAAAAATCCTCATTGGGAGGAATTTTGGCAGCTTATAAAGTGGGAGCTCACATCCAAAAAACCTTATTTATGTGTAATTTTCATAAAGGTGCCAGTCTTTGTCTGAACTTGATCTAACAGCTGTAACACCCTCTTAATTTATTCACTCATTCTTGGTTCAATTCTACTACTTAGGAGACCTATGGATGGGTGAATGAACATCTCTATAAATTGTTTATAATGATACTCTTTCTTCTCCTTCTTGACCAGAGTAGTCCAAAATATGACTAACTGCTGGTTTCCCTTCTCATCCAGCTTTTGCAAAGATAGGTTAATATTGTCCCCCTGAAAGTATAGGAACATGTAGACTAACACAGAGGCATGTTTGAATACCTCTTTCTGTTGGAAAGTTAACCAGTTGTTGATGAATGGACTCTGTAAGAAAATGGCTGAAATTAAACACAATTGAGGGCTTAGCATCAGCATAGAAGATTGGACAAAAATCCTATAATGGCCTTATTTACCCATTGGTCAGAGTAATAGCCAAGAAGGTAAGAAACAACAGTGATAATTTTCTTGGCTCTCTCAGGGAATATGGAGGAGAGATAGGGATGCTTCAAGGCTCCAACAAATCAAGCTTTACCCTATCCTTCTCTTGCATTTCCTGCAACTGTTTCTTAGCATCCCTTGGATCTTTCCTTATGGTGATGTTTTTTCTGCATATTTTTTTGAGCTTCATATGCAAAGGCAGAGTCCTTTTTAGCATATAGTTAGCATTTGACAACGCTGGCTCACACACGTTCAAATGGTCATATATCTTTTTCTTGGTCCTTTTATCCTGCTTATTAAGTCTAGTGATCTCAGTTTGGGCTTTCTTCAACTGCATCCTCAATCTATGAGAAGTATGTTTCTCTTCATCCACCTCAGCCTTCTTCTCTTTCTACACTGACTCTTCTTTCTATAGCTGCAACTTTCTTACTGAAGACCTGGTCACAGTAAATATTGCTGATGTAGCCTCTATTTCTTGAATGTCCTCTCTTACTATCTTCTCTTTACCATTGGAATTGGTGACATGGAGTTTCCTTTATTACTGTTCTTTTTCACCAATCTTAGATGTTCCTTCTAAAGCAATCTTCTTCAATTCCCTATTATCATGTTGTAGTTGGGCAAAGGCCAAGTGTGCCTTCTTCAATTGTTATTGTAGTTCTAAGATCTCCTTGTCTCTATCATCTGGAACAACATCCTCTGGTATGGTATCTAAAACCTCAGTTTCCTGCTCAAGTGTGTGTTCCAAAAGAAATTTATTTGCAGTAGCTCTAGTGAGTTTCATTTTGGGAACCTCCACTACCTCAGTAGAAAAGTGCAACTTTTTAGCCTTTTTCTTTTATGATGGATAAATTGAAGATGTTGGCCTTTCTACTGAACTTTCAACTAGTGATTGCACATCTCTTGCCATAGATGATGGTGTATCCCTTTTACTCCAAGGGCTAGTTGGTAACTCAGTTGCCAACTTTGATGAACCTTTGAATGCTTGCCATGTATGAATGCTTGCTTATGTTAAACTTTATATGCCATCTTACTAAGGCTTCTAAACAAATAGAAAGGCAGATTCAATGGGATTTTTCCTATGAAGTGAATAAATAACCTAAAGTTACACTAATAGATTCTCCCAAACCTACCTTCACAAGTGAAGTATCTCTAGATGACCTTCAAAATTTTGTTGTGGGTTTCGAGCAGGTATTCTCTAAGTATAATAACTCCATATCCCTTGTTTCTGTACTTTGGTTTTAAGAAACCTTTGTAATTTATTATGTCAAGGGGCATGCCTTTGAACCACTGTTCTCCTTGAAAAGGAATTTATATAGTAGCTAAAATGGTGACATATGACACTAGAAAACTCAGCTCTCCAATTTTAACATCCACCCTGGTGAAATTTAAAGCAAATTCTTTGGTGAGATACACACTATAACCCCGCGTCTTATCACAAAATCTGTTGTAGTCAGCCTATTCAAATTCAACTCTAATTGCTGGATCTGAGTTTATCAAGGTAAGGTCTTGGGGCTAAAACTTGAGTATGTCTCCTCCCTTATGCTTATTTCTATTTGGAGTTGTCATGAATTCGCAACAGAGATGAATCCTAGGGGTTTTGGATGTAATTTCTCTGTTTTCTAATTGAGCGCACCAATAGGTTATCACTTATGAAAATAGTACTTTAGATGAGCGATTTATGAAAATTTATAATGAAAATCCCTACGTTAGCAGACTTTGGGAACAAAAACCCATTTCTCAGACCTAATGCAGCATCTTCTTGATTTTTGCTTACAGTGGAAAATTAAAAACACAGGCACAATGAGAAAGCATAGCGCATGGGGGGAAAACATTTATTGATCCTTGAGGGAAATAGAAACAAGACGTGAGGGTCCAAACCAATTAAATGGAATGTCAGGCTTCAAAATATGAGTGGCAAACCAAATTTTGAACGCTTGATACAGGGAACAACATAAAATGCAGCGAGTGAAGGAAAGTGTTTTGTATTTTTCAAACATAAAAAAGAAAGCACAACATACTAAGAATTTGAAGCTTGCAAGGTCATTTGTTTGTTTTCTTCGACTGGTAAGGACAAATTAAACAACATGCAAGACAAACCATCCAAGAAAATTATGAATTGGAACCTAAAAGTGGCGATAACCCTTTGTGTTGAAGAAACATAGTGATTATCTTTGAGCACAATGCCTCTCTTGCAGCAAAATCGCAACGAACTTCAAACGATGTATAAGAAGCCTTCTATGGAAAGAAGAATGGATATCTGACATTTTAGATTCTAAAACAAGTGTTTGAACTCCCAAGGTGACCAAACCTAACTTTCAAAGATAGTAATTGCAATTCAGAGCCTGAATCATGAAAGTGCAACAAGTGAAGGTGTTAGAAATAATATTGAGAGGGGGGGGTGAATCAGTATTATTAGATCAATAATTTAATTTTCAAAGCTAATTTGTATATGCTACTTAGCTCAGTGAACTAGCATGTATACGTAATTGTACTTAATGCAACTAACGTATATGCTCCCCCTAAGTGCATGTTGAATTCTCTAATATGTTGAAGTGTGCTGATTGAGCTCCCATGATGGAGTCCATGCTCCCCCTGAGCATAAGCAAGGTCTGTAAAAAGATGTTCTAAAAGAAGAACATGACTCTATACATACATCACAAATGACCTTCCTATCACCAAAGGCTCATACATACATCCATCTCCCAACCAAGTGGGGATATACCAAATTTGACTCATCCACCCAACCAAGTGGGGATATATCAAAAAAGCAAGAAACATTACATCATCCATCCCATGGGGTTACAAATTAGGTCTTTTCATGACCTTTACAAACAGAGACCAAATTATTAAAGAAGACCATGATAGTCATCAGCAACTATCATATCATCTACACCATCAGCAGCATCAGCATCCAGACCAGTATATGTCCATTAGTAGTTCCCAAACTATCATCAACCATGTTCTCCCCCTGAGCCTGTTCCACATGTTCATTGTCAGATCTAATCATTGCATATGTTAGTAAGAGATATCAAAGCATCTTCATCAATCAGATATTCAACAAGTTATCAACAACTTTATGAGGACAAATATATTTCCACATGTTATCAGTAGAGTGAAACCATCATCAAACAGAGCAGATAATTGACAGAACCATAGAAAACCCCTTTTTCTGAGTCTGGCCCACTACTTTCCTTCAAACCAATAGATGCGCAATTGTGCCCACAGAAACCCATGTATGTACGCAACTACGCTTTATGAAACTCGCATATAACCACCTTTCTTTGAAGAAAATAGGATTTAACAGCAGGATGATGTAGTAACTACTCCCAGCTTTTGTCTGAGATATTCAAATGTCTCTCTAGGTGGTGTTTTAGTGAATATATCAGCAACCTGTTATTTAGAGGAACATACTCCAGTTTGACCTTTTGTTCAACCACTTGTTCACGTAAAAAATGATATTCGATGGGTATGTGCTTGGTCTTGGAGTGCATGAATGGATTCTTTGAAATACTGATGGCACTTGTATTATCACATAGAATGGAGATAGGTGGAGTACATGTGAGCTGAATGTCTTGCAAGGTTTGCATCATCCAAAATAGTTGTGTGCAACAAGATGCAGCAGCCACGTATTCTGCTTCAGTTGTAGATAATGCAATTGAACTTTGTTTCTTACTGAACCAAGACACTAACCTGGAACCCATATAGAATGCACCACCACTAGTGCTTTCTCTGTCATCAACACTTCCTTCCCAGTCTGCATCTATATATGCATGAAGTGTAAGTTCGGTATCTCTAGGATACCATAAGCCAAAGTTCTGTGTTCCTTGAAGATATTTGAAAATCCTTTTGACTGCTTGAAGGTGTGTTTCCTTAGGATTTTCTTGGAATCTTCCAACTATTCCCACTGCATGCATGATGTCCAGTCAGGTACTTGTTAGATAAATCAGACTGCCTATCATGGATCTGTAAGTTGGTTGATATACTATTGTTGATTCATCATTTGAGCTAAGACTGCATCCCGTTACCATTGGAGTACATACTGGTTTAGAATCTTCCATGCCATACTTTTTCAGGATTTGTTTGAGATATTTAGTTTGTGAGATAAAAATACCATCTTTCTTTTGTTGAACTTGTAGACCAAGAAAATAGGTAAGCTCACCAAGCAAGGAAATTTCAAATTCTTGTTGCATTATTGAGGAAAAATTCTGACTCATGGATTCTTCATTTCTAGAAAAAATGATATCATCAACATACACAACAATTATTAGCAATTTATCAGTGTCCATCTTTGCATATAGATTGCTATGTGCTAACCCCTTTAAAAAAACCTGTTGGTGGAGATATTTGTCAAGACGGTAATACTAGGCCCTTGGAACTTGTTTTAGACCATAGAGAGCCGTTCTGAGCTTTCATACAAGTTTTGCATCATTTCCAAGAATGAATCCTTCTGGTTGTTCAATATAGACTTCTTCTTCTAAGTCTCCATTAAGAAAGGCAGCTTTTACATCCATTTGGTATACTTTGAATTTCTGAAAACTAGAAAGAGCAAGAAACATTCTTATGGCTTCAAGTCTACCAACAGGTGCAAAAGTTTCTTCACAATCTGTACCTTCTTGTTGAGCATATCCTTTGCAAACAAGTATGGCATTGTTTCTAATAACTTATCCATTTTCATTCAGCTTTTTTTTGAATATCCATTTGGTTCCTATGATATTCTTATCATGAGGTTTGGGAACTAATTCCCAAGTATTATTCTTTTCAATTTGCTCAAGTTCTTCATTCATG
>APFE030758146.1:50520-61317 GCA_000404065.3 Pinus taeda | reverse complement strand
CAGTCAATCATCCACACCATTGAACAACAAAATGAAGATAGAACAGGTCCCTCAAATTAACTCAAAGTATTCAGAAGTTTTGATATGAAATTATATAAATTCTACATACAATAAGTCTTCAATGTTTTGACTTAAATAGAAAAATATGAAACAAATTGATCTAAAATGTCTCTAACAACTATGTATATCCATATCTCATCTATCTAAGTGGAACTCATTCATCCCATCACTAAAAATATGGAAAATCCCATGAAATCATAAAACTACCTTATTTCCTAGGGATTTCCTGAATGATTGGTCATGTTTGACCAGCTTTGACCGGGCATGTTTAAGCTTGGTTTGACTGAACCAATAGGAGTTAGTTCAATCTTAGTTCCCAAGATTTCTAGAAATGTGCTCAACTCGTGCTCAGGTGTCTTGCAAATATGACATCCATGAAGCCATTAAGAAAATATTTAATTTCTGTCAAAAAATGCACTTAAAATTCAATTTTCATAAAAACATCTAAAAATTGCAAAATTAAATTTATATACCTGAATATCCATAAATACATAAAAATGGAGTGTATATGATGACAAATGGATGGATAATATATAAATTAAGTGTGCTTTCTTAAGCAAAATTGGATTAAAAAATGAGGGCCAACATCTCCCCTTGCTGATGCACAAGCATGTCCTCATGCTTGCTTCCTTCTCTTGGATCTTCTGACCTCTACTGTAAACTTTGTCCCTGATCCTGATGCTTCCTGTTGTGCTGCTTCTAGTAGACAGTCTATCCCCTTGTATTGTTCTTCCTTGTAAATTGTAGCTTTGACATTCTGTTTCTCATACTTGTTCTTCCACAAGTTTTTGTCTTTGAGCCACTTAAAAGCCTGTTTGCAAAGAAGATCATTCTTTCTTTTCAGTTTTCCTACCTCCTCATTTAGTTTTTCATTTTCCCTTATCAACTTTGCATTATTTTTCTTATATGCTTTGTTCTTTCTTCAAGTGCCTCTCTAAGATCCTGTTTATCTCTAATTGATTTGCTAGTTCTTTTATCTCGCTCAGTGGCAGTTCTTTTTCTAATTCTTGTGTACTCTTGGCAAATGATGTGGTCTCAACATTGTCAAAGTACGAGTCTTTTTCCAATGCTTCTTTTTCTAATCTTTCAATGATGTCATCTACTTGTTTCTCTGTAGAAGGTGTCTCTACAATCTGTACTTTAGGGTCTTTGCTACTTGTCTTTGTTGAGATCTTTATCCTATGCCTCCTAGGAGTGGATATGAAGGATGTCTCATTCTCAATCATGACAATATTGTGTTGCTTTTTGGATCTAGTTCTTGAATAGAGAGGTGAATTCATTATGCTTATGGTTTCATGCACTGTTTTATATTGCTCTTCTATAACATGTTATTCATGATGATTTTGGACTAAAAAATATTTCCAAACTATACCCTTAGTTCTCACTTGATATTCTACAAGAATTTTTACAAGTCCTTGGTGATAGATTTGAGCTTCTTTTGGTTTAGTTTTGTTTTTTACAGTCTCTATCATCTTAATCTTATTCCTAGAGAAGAAATATGACAAGTTAATTTTTACTTCTCCTTTGATATGTTGGAGCAGTCTGACATGGTAAAGATGTGCCACACTATGGCCTCTAACACATGTGAAAAACTTTTGAATGATTAAAACTAATTCTCCCCAAGGCTCATTGAACCATTTCCTAGGTATGCCTTTAGTTCTATCAAAGGTTTCCTTCATGTTCTTCTCTAAAAAAATAGTCCATGCTTTTTCGTTAAACCTTTATGATAGTGTTCTCCTGTTAATGGTAGATC
The DNA here is from genome assembly GCA_000404065.3 of Pinus taeda. Lineage (NCBI taxonomy): Eukaryota > Viridiplantae > Streptophyta > Pinopsida > Pinales > Pinaceae > Pinus > Pinus taeda. The sequence continues at coordinate 59,504 of APFE030758146.1, read as the reverse complement.
TAATGCTTGAGAGATGAATTATGGAGTCAATGAAATAGCTATGTTTCCCACCATAGTTTGGTCCTGGGCATAATTGTTTATAAATTCTTTGCTTATGCTTTCATTGTGCCCATTAAACTTCTAGAGAAATCCTATAAGTCCAACCTAATAAAGTTTCTCTACTGTTTCTTTCTCCCACTGCTCAATCTGAAATTTTGGTTCTATTCTTGTAGGCATGTGTTCTGAAAACCAATTTATACTGTCATCATTTTCATTTTAAAAATGAAAATAAAAATTATGCATGCATACATATCTTTCTTGATTCATTCATGCTTTGTAGTAATAGAGCTTACCTCCTCTATGATACTCTTTAAAAACAATGAAATCAACCTTGTTCAATCTGTGTTTTGTTGCAAAAATGAGTCAATGTTCTTTAAAACATTACTCTTTGTAGGTGAAAATCATAAAAAAAACATCTTGATCATGTTTTTCTTGCTCCCTGATACACAAACCAATTTTTGTTTTTTCCCAATTCATCAAACTCCCTTCTCTGTTTCAACAACCCTTATTGTGCATGTGAATAAAATGATCTTCCCATACAAATCATTCATGAACTATATCCACTGTTTATAGGAAAATAAATCTTGTTTTTAAAACGAAAATCAGAATTATGTTTTGATGTAGACCATTGTGAATTAAAATAATAAATAAAAAAACTCATGCCACAGTTCCTCTTGCCTTTCAATTTTCGTTTATGACTCTTTCTTTATATTTGACAAATTCATTATATGACAAACTGAAGCGGTTTTTAAACTCACTGTTTGTGCAATCAAACAACAAATAGTTCACTATTTTTTATTATTATGCAACACTCTGTTTCAACAAACAAAACTTGGCGATTTTGTGGTTAAGTATAGAAGATCTGATTTGATTTACCTGCTTTTGGTGAAATGCCAAGATTTCCTCTGAGTCGTGGCCTTATCTCCCTGCATTTCATAACATTTTCTACCGTTAAACTCTACTTAAAAATCCTATGTATTTATTGGTGGCAGAGTCTAAATGAACAATTGCAATGACAAGTTTTAAATATTGGTAGAGACACTAATTTATAACTTGAAGTTAATTGGTGTTTTCATCAAAATCCCTAGATTTATTCATCGAAATATCCGTTGCATTTATGAGAAAATTTTGGGTTTTTCTCTTACCTTCTTTCTTTATGAGATATTTGCACTTAGATTGCGTGTTCTTGTTACACGACTACCAGATCTCTTGGCTTAACTCCCAGTCAACACCGCTTGCTCTTCTTATCTCTTTGTTCCTCCATTGCTATATTTCATGCTTCCTTTTCTCAGTTCAATTTCCTCTGTCCCTGCATTTTTCTCTGTCAATTTGTTCTTCTCAAGGTATTTCGAATGCGTGCCAATAGCTTGCACGACATTCAACTTCCTCTTTGAGCTTGTAAGTGGTTGTGATGGTGAAGAAAATATGATTTTACAGAGGTTTGTGGGTTTGAAAACGGTGAAGGTGCATAGAATTTGTTTGAAATGTTGTATCACTGTGTTTTTCAAATTAGTTTGACCGTTTTCACATGCTTCAACCTCTGACTGAGATGACCTCGTGGCTTAGTCCTGTGTACTTGCTCCACGGTGTATACCTCCACGTTCTCGGCTTTACTCATTACCGTATACCATGTCTATTATTCTACTTATGTCGCCATATATCCATACCGCCATACCTTTGCATGCCCACTGAAACATATTATGACTCCATCTCGTGCCCATTGAAATGGTTTGATTGCATGACCTCGTACCCATTAAAATGCATCATGGCTCCATCTCATATCCAATCAAAAATGCATTATGCCACCGAAATGCCTCATAATACCACTTCATACTTTTGCATTTCGTTGCATTATTCACATGTTTGCATCATTTGTTTTAGCATTTCATTGCATCATTGTAACTTTTACACTTTGTTGTATCATTTTGTATTATGCACTTTGGTTTTTTTTCCAAGGAAAAAAACGGTAACCTTTTATTAATGAATTAATGAAAAGTTACACTAGCAGATGCAATGAAGCATTCAGTATGTTGCCACATGGGCTCGCAGCGTTAGGAAACTAACGTGCACAAAGAATAAGAAGGAGAAGAGAAAAGTGAAAGAAAAAAGGGGGAAAAAAGCCTGACTTCCGGCAGTGAGTAAAACTCACGCTTCAGGTTTTTCGCCCCTTTTTCTTTTCAACCTTGCGCCACTCTCCCACAGTGGGCTCGATCGAAGCAATGACTAACTGTGTTGTTACATTCTGCTGCGCTGTTTCTTTGTCTGAATCTGAAGTATCTGAGTGATGCTGCCGTTTGATGCCTCCCATACTTTGATCCACGCTTGTCATTTCTGCCTGATTTTGCTGGGTCTCTGCCTGAATTGAGTGTGGCTGTAGATCCTTGTTGACTGCTGTATTTTCCTTCTGGTTTTCTATTTCAACCTCCTCTATGGTGGTATCATCCTCCTCTGCTTCTATTTCTTCGTCTTCTGATACTGTGGGGGCTTTCTTTTCCGCGGTTTTCTTCTTTATGACTTTATCTATGTTCTGCCATCCTTTGTGCTTCCTTTGTTGTGGCTTGCTCTTGTTAAGGCTTTTGCATGCATTGAACAGATGACCTGTTTGTTGACATCCCCTACATCTGAATGATGTATTCTCATAGTCCAAAGGTTGTTTCCATTGAGTATTGTTGAAATTCAGGATGATGCTTTCCGGTAACCCTTGACTAAGATCTACCTCGACACAGACTCTAGCAAAGGTAAAGATTCCTTTTAAATGTCTCTCTGTGTCAATCTTTAACATTCTTCCAAGGGTATTCCCTATAGCTGATAAGGACGTAAAGTGCCAAAAATGCATCGGAAGGTTATGTAACCTTACCCATACTGGCATCCTTGATACCACCATGGTATTTGGATCAAACTCCGGGAACCAAGGGTTAACGAATAATCCCGCACTGCCCCATAACCATGGTCCTTCAGTGAGAGCTTTTTCCCTTTCTTCTTCAACGCGAAAGACTACTATGAAAAAACCCTTCGAGCATAGGTGTATCCGACAGTTTGTTGTCCATGTCGTGTGAATCCATTGATACAAAGCATCCGATCTAGGCCAGAAGCCGTTAAATCTACAAATAACGGCATTTTTTGTAGATCTGAGAATATGCACTTTACCTCTGGGATATCCAACGAAATGGAGGGGATCTTTGGTACTTCATCCACGATATACTGCCCTGGAGGTATATTAACAGTTGCATGTTCTTTCCCCTTTGGAGATTCTTTCCCTTTTGCTGCGTCTCTGTAGGATCCTGTAGGTTTTGATGTAGATCCCTTTGATCCACCTCGCAATCGGTGATTGAGGATAACAGTTGAGTCCTTTGCAACCCTGTAATGCTGGAGTGTGTGTTGATCCTGCATGCAGAGCCCTGAAAATAAAAGATTTTGTAATGCAGCTGGAGTACCCAGTTTGACCTGGATCTCTTTTTTTAATTCCAATACAGTCATCCATTCCCAGATCTGCACACAAACATGTCTTCCTTCTGTTGATCTGATAAATATTTGCTTCAGATCTGCTGTGTCTGCCTTGTTCAGGTCCCATTTTACTGGTTTGAGTTCTGGGTCTGGCTGGCTTCCATCTGTCTTTTGCCTAGATCTGGCCAGATCTAATCGTTCCACCCCGGAGCTATAGCGATTGGCTTCCTTGTGATCTATTTGTCGGCGATCTTCCAGATCTGGACTTTTCTTGCGGCCTTCTACCCTTTGCTTGTCGCGATCTGCCAGCTCTCTGTTGGATCGATGTATATAATCACCAACCAACTGCCTAACCTCCTGGAAGTCTTGCATCTTTTTCATATTTGTGGTCTCCGTCCTGGGTCTGCAAGAAAAGAGCCATGCAAAAAGGTCCGCCGGCGGAACTGCCCCATGCAACCCTACTACTTTACATGCATAACCAGGGTCGGCAGATTCGGAATATGCCCGTCCGCTTTCTGTAAAAAATCCGCCTCCAAAACGAGTTCTGACCCCAAGAACAACGATCGACTGCAGCTCTCTGGTCTCGGGCAGATTTGTTTTCTTCTCCTTCAGATCGGCTGCAATTTCGTTTGACCCATCATGCATTGAGCGGTATGGGCGCAGGGTAAACACTGTTTCCACAGCCTCCGATAACCTCTAGGTATTTTTCCGCCTAATCGACGCTGCTTCAGAGGTTTGAAGAGGGTCATAAAACTCCCGCAGAGCGTTCTTGCCTTCGATCCCGTGGAGGGCTGCGACCTTGCCCCCCACGCCGCCTCCGACGATCATCTTTCTGAGGGTTTCATCTCTTGCCCGGATCGAATACGCAGCGAAGGCCATCTCTTCAACCTATCCTGATTCTCATGCACTTTGGTTATGTCTCATTGAAATTCATTATTTCGATTTGTTATGACTTATACCATTTCATAATATGCACTTTTTATTGTTTTTAATTTAATTTTAAAATGACCCTAACATGGTCATATTTAAAATTAAATTTTATGATACTAACCTTAGGTATGGTTTTGTAGATCAATATTAGGGCTTGACTATTGAGCCTTCTATTTCTAATCCATTTGCTTTAAGAAAATGTGTAGGGTTAATATGATGTGGTATATGGAATATGGAATGAAATATGTTATATGGAGTATGAAATGAAATATGGTATATGGAATGCTAATTAAATGGGTAGGATAATGGATATGGAAATGAATGTAATGAATAAGAATAAGAATATAATAAGTAGTATAATGAATGTAGTGAAATGTAGGTAAAATATGCATATCAAGTATTAAATTAATCTTATCAATTTGTAGAAATTTTTAAAAAAATTTGAAATTTCAAGAGCAATTTTTTTTTTACTCATTGTACTTTACTCCCATAAAGTATTTGATTATGTCTTATGGTCAAATGATAGTTGATAATGTCTTTGATGGCTCTTCTAGGATAGATTGCAAAGTAGACTTATTCCTGCTTCATGTTTTCGCATTCATCATTGATTAAGGATTTTTGAATGTTAATGTTGTTCAGGTCCCTTCTGCAATTTGTACTTGATGATTGAAGTCCCTTTTGACATGTATTTTTGTATGTTGCATCTGTCATATATTACATGTTCCTTCTGACATTTCATGTCCCTAATACACAATATTTTCAATGATGTTTCAGGCCCTTATGCAAATTTTTTTCAATGATGTTTCAGGTTCCTTCTGACATCCAATTCAAGTTCCTTCTTCAATTCAACTACTCAAACTGAGTTCCTTTTGCAACTTCCCCCCTTGCTTATATGAATACTTTTTCTCAAGTCTTGTATTGTTTTGGAAGATTAATTCTGCAAAATCAAACTGAAGTAAAAGTAAAACAAGATAGAGAATTCATACAAGCCAAACTAGTTGGTTTTCCTCTACGAATTCAGGTTTGCTTTGTGCCAGTTGCTTAGCTTTTTACAAGCAAACTTACTATATATATATATATAGTTTTATTTTTTTATTCTTCTGGAATAATTGAAGCATATTGTTATTGCTGTTCCATTATTTTTAGATCACTATCTGTTGAAATTATTTTCATAATTTTATTTAATTTATTTATTTATAGGTTTATTGTAGAATTTAAGCCTATGTATGTTAACTACAAATGAAATAGATGTTTCATCAATTTTTTTTATTTTGACAACTCCATTATCAAAGATCTCTTCTATCTCATATGGCCCCAGCCAATGAGTTGTAAACTTTACCTTGAAATCTTTAAACTTGGAGTCAAACAATAATGCCCAATCTCCTTTTATGAATGTTTTGTTCTTGATGAATCGATCATGCCATTTTATACTTTGCTGCTGCACAAGAGATGTGTGCTCCACTGCTTGCTGTCTTATTTCATCCAATTGATTCAATTCCATTACTCGTTGTTGTTGTGCTTCAGATAATTCCATTCCCAAATTTGTTGCTAATTTGAAGGTGTGTATTTGAAATTCTACGGGTAACAAGAGTTCTTTTCCATACACTAATTGATATGGATTGAACCCAGTTGTGTTCTTCCATGTTATCCCGTGTAACCATAATGCATCTTTCAATTATTCTGACCAGTCCTTTCTATTCATTTGTACTGTTTTTGTCATGATATTCTCCAAGACTGACTTTGTTGACTCCACTTGTCCGTTTGCTTGAGGATGGTACCGAGTTGATTTTCTATGTTTGATCTTGTACTTTTCTGTAAGATCACGAACAAGTTTGGAAGTGAACCGTGTGCCTTGGTCAGTTACAATCGATCTCGATACTCCAAATTTGACAAAAATTTCCTCGAAGAGAAATGTGACTATTGTGTCTTAGGTTGCTCTTGCTATTGCCTTTTCCTCAACCCACTTAGTAACATAATCGGTACATACCAAGATGTGCTTCTTCCCATTTGAAGGTGGGTTTGTTGGTCCCACAAAATCTAGAGCCCATTGCTCAAATAGCTCTATGAGTATTTGTGGCTTAAGTGGCATTTCATCTGATATTATTGGCCTTCCTATTCTTTGGAATCTGTCACACCTTTTGACATAGGATTTGGAATCTTTGAAGATTGCTAGCCAATAGTAGCTTAGTTTCAACACTTTGTAGGTTGTCTGCTTCTCTGCAAAATGACCACCACATAATTCGTCATTACATGCTTTCAAAATTTCTAAGATTTCATCTTCTCTAACACATTTTCTTATTATCAGATCAAAACTAGTATAAAAGAGATCACATTTGACCCAACTATATCTGGAACTTTCTCTAATTATATTTCGTTTCTATTTATTTGTGAACTGGGATGGTAATTTTCCAGACGATAAATAATTTGCTATATCTGCAAACCATGGTGTTTTTTACGGTTATTGCAAATAGATGTTCATCTAGGAAATTATCTGAAACGAGGTTTGGATCACTAGGTGTATGAAGCCTTGAAAGGAAATCAATGACTTGATTGTCTTTACCTGGTCGATCTTGAATTGTAATGTCAAATTCCTGCATTAACAATAGCCATCTTGTAATTCTGCCATTTATAATTGCTTTATTCATTAAGTATCTGATGGTTGAATGGCCTGTGTGAATGAATACTTAATAGCTAGTTATGTAATGATTGAATTTATTTACTGCATGTACTACAACTAACATATCTTTTTATGTGACTGTGTAGTTCAATTTTGCAGGTGTTAAGTTTTTACTTATGAAGTATATAGCATAATTAAACTGGTTTTCTTTCTGTCCAAGTGATGCACCTATGGTTGTATCATATGCATTAGTGGAGATATGAAATGGAAAAGACCAATTTTGTCCTTGAAGAATGGGAGCAACTGTTGACACCTAATCTTCATGATTGGGGGAATTTTTATGTAAATAAATAAATTAGGAATGTGAATAGTCATCAGGAGATGAACTGAACAATCACTCCCTATTGTATATAACAATGACCTACCTATGGAATAATATACGAATCAGTTGTTTGTTTAGTGGAGTTACTGCTTGGCTTGACATGGTATCAGAGCCAGCTCCTTGTTTTAGCTATTATGCTCCTGTAACTCCTCTGTCCTGGCCTCTGCCTCTGCCTTATTCCCTTATGTCTTGAAATAACCTGCCTCTGCCAGCACTGCACATCTATCCATACTGTCAATTTTTTTTTATAGCACTGTCTTTTCCTGTTTTAGCACTGAAGTTGACACACCACCATTGATGAAGGTCCAGCTCCTGTTGAATGCGTTATGTTCGAAGTTTGAATGCGTTATGGTTCGATATTGAATGGTATGTGTAACGCTGTCCAGTGGTATCAATCGTTTGGTTTATTAAATAGTATCAATGTTTGGTTTATTGAATGGTTTATTGAACGTTGAATGGTATTAACGCTGTCCATAACAATTGATCTGCAGTTTTATTGAATGGTATACACCGCTTTTCCATTTGAATGCGTAGTAATGCTGTCCATAACAATTGATCTGCGGTTTTATTGAATGGTATACATCGCTTTTCCATTTGAATGCGTATTAACACTATCCATAACAATTGATCTACGGTTTTATTGAATGGTATACACCGCTTTTCCATTTGAATGCGTATTAACGTTGTCCTTAACAATTGAACTGCGGTTTTATTGAATGGTATACACCGCTTGTGTATATGGTATACATCGTAAGTGTGCAAGAGTTCAGCTTATCAAGAATGGAAAGAAGATTGTTGCCTTTGTTCCCAATGATGGTTGTTTGAACTACATCGAAGAAAATGATGAGGTCTTGATTGCTGGATTTGGGCGAAAGGGGCCTATTATATTAGAGTTGGTATATGGTATTAACGTTGTTTGAGTGTTATATCAGAGTTGGTATATGGCATTAATGCTGTTTGAGTATTATATCAGAGTTGGTAATGCTATCCCATAACATTTTATTGATTGGTATATATGGAATATGAACTGCTGTGCGCTTGTTGAAATGATGTACGCTGTGGAATATTAACACTGTTTTATTGAATGCGTTGAATGGTCCAGCGTATATATGGAATATGAACTGAGTTTATAGAATGGTCCAGTTATATGTTGGATATATTATATGAGGATGCTTTTATAAACATTGGAGGGATCTGAAGAAAATATAGTGCATAAAGTATTTGAAATCTTTTTGCTCTTTTGAGTACAATTTCACTGTATATCAACAGAAGTATTTTTTCTATCAACAAAAGTATTTTTTTTACAGAATGCATTCAATCATCTCTATGGTAGGAATAGTTCTCACTAGCAAGGAGAACTATCCTGATTGGTCCTGGATGATAAAACACACCCTCATCTTCAACGAGTTGTGGAAAGGAGTGTGTGTCGGAGAAGGAGACAATGACCCAGTACAGCCTACCTCAGATAAAGAGCTCGTCATTTGGGAAAACAAGAACAAAAAAGCTTATGCATTAATCGCAACATCTGTAAATAAAGAGGTGAGTCGCCATATTTCATCATATTCAACTGCC
>APFE030758146.1:13633-28154 GCA_000404065.3 Pinus taeda | reverse complement strand
TATAGGTTTTTTGTTTTTTTATTATATATTTTTTCATATTTGATTTTTTGTCATGTTTTCATTATTTTTTTATTGTTTATTACTAACATGAAAATCACCAACATTTAAAAAAAATTATCCACACTTAATTCATTAGAAAATTTAAAGTGCAAAAACTAAGCCCTCTAAACAAAAAGGGTTGATTCTCATCAATCCTTTTCAAAATCAAGATGAAAATTACAAAAAAAAAAAATGTTTACACTTGATACATAAAAAAAATTGAAGTGTTAAAAATAAGCACTCTAAAAAAATGCGTTGATGCTGCATCAACACTTTTCAGAACCAACATGAAAATCACTAACATTTAAAAAAATGTGCTAATGTTGCATCAACACTTTTCAAAATTAACATGAAAATCACTAACATCGAAAAAAATGTTCATACTTGATACATAACAAAATTTAAAGTGCTGAAAATATGCTAAAAAAAGTGTATTCTAGCATCACCACTTTTCAAAATCGAGTGATTTTTTGCTACCTAAAAAAATTGGGTACTAGTTCACTTTCTCGTTTGATCGATAACTATGTTATACCTGAAGATTATCCAAAGGACATTCTCTTAATGGGTGTTTCTTCCTACATTTGGGACAAAAGATTGCTAAGATTTGCTCTTGTTCTTCTTTCTTTTTGTTAGATTTCAAAACATCTACTTGTGTCCCTAATGTGCTTAGAAGATCAATTTTGAAGTTTTCCAGCAAGCTCCCTATCTCTAATCTTGTTACCCCTCCTGCTGCTGCTTTTGAAGCTTTTGAACTAATATATCTCCTTCCAGCTTTTGATCTTCCTTTAGAATATTTTTGACATAGTTCTGCAATTTCATTAAATGGCAAGTTTGAAATATCATCCCTGCCCATTACATTCAGAATGTCAAGATATTCATCTCTTATACCTTTAAGAAAGATTGTATTGGGTTCAGAGAGTGTTGTTTAGATTTTTGAAGATTGTAAGAAAATCTTTCCAAATACTTCTCTATACTTTCATTTTCTTGTTGTGTCATTCTAAAAACATCCTCTTTCGAGTCCCTAGGCCTACAATAGGCTCGATACTTTTTAAGAAATATTTTCTTCATGTCATCCCAAGAAGTGATTGTATCTTCTCCTAAACCCATGAACCATTTTAATGCTGCCTCTTTCAAAGTAGCAGGAAAGAAGCGAAGCTTGTGTGCATCATCTGTGTATCCATAAGTTCTACACAAGATATCAAATTCAAACATAAATGAGGCAGGATCTTCCGTTGACATTCCATAAAAGTTAGGCAATACAAAAGGTGGAATGTTTTTCATTTTCACTTCTTCTCCTAATATTGCACTTGTATCTAATATTGGAAAGCCAAAAGTAGCTTCCTAATCATCAGCGTTTTCTTGTTCATTATCATTTAGTCTTTTGTTATCATACTCTATTTTTCTTTCTTCTTCTCTTTTTATTTCAGCTTCACTTTTTGCCTCTTCCTCTCTTTGTCTTTTCCATTCTCTTTATTGTTTTTTATATTGAAGTCTATGTTCTGGAGTGAGGATAGTGGATCATTGCCCTTCTTCTGTCATAGTTTCAACTAATTTGATAGAAATTTGAGATTCAAGTTGTTGTTTGTTTTCTAAAATAGGTTGATCTATTGGTTCAAAAATGGGTTGATCTATTTGTTTAACATTTTTCCTTGTTTCCTCTTGTTTTTCTAAAGTTGGTGTTGCTTTTGGAGTTTGTTTTCTTTTTACCTCCCAAGTTAACAAGGTTTGTATTTCAATTAAAGTTAATCTTTGTCCTGATATTTGTTTTTCTTCTAATTCCTCTAGAGTTGGTTTACCAACAACCGGTGTAGTTATTCCTACCTCTATGGATGGAGGGTTTTGTTTAATAAATCTACCTTTCTGATCTCTATTTCTAGGCATAAAGAAACATAACATAACTAAATTTTTGTTGTTTTTGTTTGTATTTTTTTTAGATTTTGTTTTCATCCTCTAATTGACTATGTTGATGAATTCTTCCCTAAAAGAAACGCCAAAATGTTGGGATAATTTATTGAGTAAATTAACACAATTATTTCATTATCAATCCAGGTTTGTAGAACTCAGAAGCATGTCCAAAATTTATGGATATAAACTATAATCAACTTTAGAAGATAAGTTATGGAAACTGAAGGAAATGCAATTATTAAGTAATTAGAATTGCATATTACAAATATAAAATTCAACTAAGTAATTTCTAATTCATTATGTAATAAGTCGGAGAAGTGGCTCCTAACTTAGGAGAACTAGTTTTGTCCTTCCTCTAGAATACTACTTCATGAACAAAAATCAAACACCACTAATGGAAAATAACTTAAGATTCATAAACAAATAATGAAAGAGGCTCCTAACTAAGGAGGTCACTGCTGTTCTTCATCACAAATTCATTCATCATTAATGTCATTATTAGAAAACTGGAAATTTAGAAAATCACTTGAAATCAAGAAAGATGAATTTAGTTTTTATTCATTATTCCAATAAAAAGAGGGTTCAACTTGAACACTGGGTTGTCCCTTCATATAAAGATGATAAATAAACCAAGATTCATCAGCACACAATAAATCATTATACATCAAATCAAATAAACAAATCTGAAGCAAAACTAGTTTATGAAAATCAAACTAGAATAACCATGAAGTGTACTTAGCTTGGAGTGGGGGCCCTCTGCCCTTGCTTTGCACACTTGTAGATATTATCAACTACTGAAACTCAATCAATCATCCACACCATTGAATAGAAAAATGAAGATAGAATAGGTTCCTCAAATCAACTCAAAGTATTCAGAAGTCTCGATATGAAATTATACAAATTCTACATACCATAAGACCTCAATGTTTTGGCCTAAGTAGAAAAATATGAAACAAACTGATCTAAAATGTCTCTAATAGCTATGTCTATATATATCTCATCTATCCAAGTTGAACTCATCCATCCCATCACTAAAAATATGGAAAATCCCATGAAACCATAAAACTGCCCTATTTCCTCGGGATTTCCTGAATGACTGGTCGTGTTTGACCAACTTTGACCAGACCTGTTTAAGCTTGGTTTGACTGAATCAATAGGAGTTAGTTCAATCTTAGTTCCAAATCTTTCTAGAAATGTGCTCAACTCGTGCCTAGGCATTTTGAAAATATGACATCCATGAAGCCATTACGGGAATTTTTTATTTTGTCCAAAAATGCACTTAAAATTCAATTTTCATAAAAACATCTAAAAATTGCAAAACTAAATTTATATACCTGAATATGCATAAATACATCAAAATGGGGTGTATATGATCGCAAATGGATGGATAATATAGAAATTAAGTGTGTTTTCTTAAGCAAAATTGGATAAAAAACGAGGGCCAACACATTGTCTCCAAGGATAATTTCTAAATATGTATCCCTTTCATCAGATTTGAAAGAGCTTCCTTATACCCAGTGAAGTGCCTCGAGGCACCATTATCAATCAACCAATTTCCCAAAGTGTTTGGAGTAGATGCAATAGAAAGGGAAGATATAAGACATATTTATTTTTGCTTGTTATCAACAAAATTAGATTCATCATACCTGGTGTTCTTCATCTTTTAGAAGCTCGATCATTTCCAAGTTGAGTAGTGGAAGTATTCATTTTCCATTTGTTGTTAAGCCTACCATTCATTTGATTGTTGTTGTTACCCCTGTAATTATTGTGATCATCATCATGAGATGTGTCCCTTCTATTTGGACACTCCCTGACATAGTGACCAAACTTGTTGCAAACGAAGTATCTTCCCTTCCTTCCATTTTTGAATCCCAGTCTTCCTTGACTTTGCTTCTCTGAACTTACATTATTCTTCCTCTTGGCATGAGAAGAGAATGCAGTAGGATTATTCCTATTCGAAGGCATATCCAATTCCATCATCCTTGTTTCTTCTTGAGAACATCTAGTCAACAATTCTTCAAAACTTGGAATTCTTTCGTTATTGAGAATAGTAGCGTTGAACACATGTCATTCAGAGGAAGACCTCCAAGGGCAATGAGGGTGAGTTCCCTGTCAGAAATAGCTTCACCAATCGAAATAAGATCATTTGTGATCTCGGTAATCCTCATGAAGTAGGATTGAATATCCTCACCTTTTCCCTTCTTTATATCCTTCATCTTGTTCTTGAGGAAAAGAATTTGATTTGCATTGCTAGATTTGAACATGCCAACCAACCTATCATATGTCTCCTTTTATGTATTCAAATCGGAGATATAAGCAACTAAGTGCTTATGAGTAGAATCCCTAATGATCTTCTTGGCTTTAACTTCACCCTTCTTGTACTTTGTCTTAGCAGCGGTCGGTGCATTTGAAGGAGGTTCCGGAATCTTTCCCTGCACAAAATCCATGACACCTTTCTCTTCTAAAGTCAAATCAAGAGACAAATTCCATGCATGATAATCAGACTTATCATGAAGCTTATCATCAGTCTTGAAGTAAGATGTGGAAGCCATTGAATCTTGTCTTTGATCAAAGATTGCTCTTCTTAGTGATTGTTCTTCACTCTTGCTTGGGCTTTGTCTTCACCTCAACTTTGATACCATGTTAATTTTAGGATAACAATGGTATGTTCTATGCTTAGAGAAATTTTACTTCAATTTTCTTTATTAGCCCAATATCATATCCAGTATAGCAATCACGTCAATATGATAGTAAAATGCAGATAGAAAATAACAATAACAATAGAAGACAAGCCAACACAAGAGGACACAAGATATGGCACCATCCAGGGACAAACCCCAATGTGGGGAAACCATTGATCAATTCTTCTTATAATTCTTCAAAAGTTCAACATAGAGAGAAAGAGTGTAATTTACAATATTCACTTGCCCAAACTGATCAGTGAAAACAACAGAAACATAAATCCCTAACCAAAATGCCAACGCTGGTCAACAGGGCTGAAATTGACCTCCAAAATAGCTCGATCAAACTTGGTCAACTCAACCTCCAACAACAAGATAATGCAGCCCAAAACAGTCCAAAAATAACCAGTCAAATCTCGTCAACGAAAGTCAACGCAACAACCTGAATTAGGGCAGTAAATTCTAGTCAACACAAGGGTCAAACTGCCTTGGTTTTTGTGCCCAGATCAACGACCTACCAAAACATAAGTATCCCTCACAAAACCAAAGTCAAACAGGGTCAACGCTGGTCAAATTTAGCCTCCTAAAATTTCGGCTTCTTGAAATTTCAATCTCCTGAAGTTTTGGCCTCCTAAAATTTTAGTCAAATCTGGTCAACGCAGCAACTAGAAAAGACAATCTTCCTTTCGTACGTGTGGAGAGAGAGGCCCAAAAATCCATACCCAATTAAGATGAGAGAGAGAAAGATGAATGAGATGAGATGCCAAAATGAGGAGGAGTCACCTTGTATTCATATGCAACGTTGAAGGTTGGAGGAGGCTAATTTGATGGTTGGCCGACCTTGAAAATTTGTCCATAATTAAAATAAATTCATAACTTCATTTGTAGATGTCATAATGGGATGATCTTTAAATCAATCCTACACCTTTTAGAAAGAGGAATCCAAGAAAAATATCAGCTGCCTCATAAGAATTGTCCAAAGTGATGTTTGTCCCTAGTTGCCAATTTTAACACATCAGCCATCGATCACTTTCCTTCTTGGTTTGTCATGTCATTCCTTTCTTCATGGAAAGTGACCTTCTTGATACATATCTGGAACCTTCATCATATAGCTACTTCTTTACCATCATGATTTTTTAAGGAATTCCATCCACCACATGAATGCCAATTGTACTTGTACTTACAACTCTTGTTCTAGTAGCCTTGCATGCACTCATCCAGATATTATTCAAGAAATCAAAACATAACATTAAATCAAATCATACCTTAAGAGATGGTTCTTCATCATGACATCTTCTTGTAGGTATCAACATCATGCACACATATTGAAACAACTCGCAAAGATATGCATTGTCAAGGGTCTTCATCTTTTTCAGACTTTCATTAGAGTCTTCATATCTTTCTGGGACATTTCCTAGTCAAATCTTCTTGGTCTTTTGGATGTTGATTGCCTTCATCATGGTTGCATATCTCACGATCTATTCCTCCCTCACACATTCTATTCCCAGGATCTTTCAATCAAACTTTCTTAATTGTAGTTAACCACCTCATACTTCATATGAGGACATATTGTGTTCATTTCATCTAGTGTGACTTATGTCTTCCTGCATCCCTTCAAAGGAGGAGATCATTTTTCCCTTGATCATGCTTCTCAAGATAGAAGTGATGATCCATGTTACCTGCAACCATACGACATGACATTACAATATTAAATATAAATATACATACCTTATTTTACCTTTAGGTCATCTAGGCTTCTTCCAATGGCTTCCTTGATTGAAGTGACTTCAACCTCTTGATCTGCTCTTCATCTTATGTCACCATAACATCATCCATGAATTCCACAAGTTGGATTTCTTGATGAAACACTTGCTTCCTCTCTAGATTAGTGAACCCTTTGATGAGGATTCCATCAAAGAATCTTGAGGATCTTGTATATCCTCATCTGTCAGATGTTTCCTTTTTGTCTGAATGTATGATGAGCCTTGTCCTGGATGACTTCTTCTTCCTTCAATGTCCAATGATGTTCCCAAGAGCTATATCGTTCAAGTTTTTCTGTCATGGATTTTGTCCTTTATGATTCCTGTGGTGATGTCACGAGCTCTTGTTTCTAATTCTTCCATGATGCCACGATGCATCATATTATCATTGTCATATCTTATAACATAAGCTTATGATAGGATGCTTTTGTGAGGGATACTATACCAATCATAGTAGAGATTTGTTACTCCCTCTTTCCTTGGCCCTTTTCTTCAGCTTCCTCCATCTATCCTTTGATATGGGCTTCCATAATTTTAGCTATACCTATTCTACCTTGTTTGAGGACCAAATTTCATCTCCTCTCTGCACATGATTTATACCTTTACCCTTCAATATTTTTGCCATCAACTTATCTTTCTCTATTTAGCATAGATACCATAAGTTGTCGAATGAGGAAACCTTCTTATCCCATGGATATTTGTTACCATGATTATATGTTAGTGCATTATGGTTATATTCCTTTCTAGATCTTGTAGATGGAAGATATCCTACATCCTTGATACCCTTTATTTTCATGTAGATCAAATTTCATGTGACCTTCTTCATTGCATCTTCAGAGAATGAGTTTATCTACATCTGTTTGATGTCTCCACTGTTGCCATATGAGGTGATATTTTATAAGTATCCATTTCCATGAATTCAGAGGGGACCTTTTGATATGCTAAATGACTTCAAATATCTAGATGACTATGTTTATCTTCCTTCTTCATGCAAGGAATCTTAATGACTCATCCAACTTATAAATGTGCTTGCAATTATGAAGTCATTTAACAAAACTTTCTTATAGAATGAAAATATACTTACTTGTCATTTGAAGATGAAATCTTCACCTTGATGCTTTCTTGAATGATCTCTTTCAATGAAATTATTTCTTGAGTTGCTTGGTACAACTGAGTTCCGAGATCTTTCTTGAGACTTCCTTGCATTGTTCAGCACCAAGCACTGTTGCTTTTATAATATGTTGAGATCTTGATTCCTTGACTGTGAGGGCATGATATCGAAATCAAGAAATTTTTAGAGCATTTTCATGATTCCCATCTAAGATGTTGAATTGTGTTCTCCTTTCGAAGTGATATTGTTGTAATATATGATGTGATTGTATATCCTTGTGGCCTTGTTGTGATGCCTCTTGCTAGAGTAGAGCCTTGCTTGAGTTGACTAGCATGAACACAAATCTCCTTTGAGACCTTCAAGCACTGTCCAATACCAAGAATCGAAATACCTTCAGACTTAAGTTATTGAGATCTCTTTGGTATGACATAGATTGTAATGACACCCAATTTGGGGCTAACATCGAAAATATGAAAGGTATTGTGTTTTCCTTCTATTGATTGTGATCCGAATTCTGAGCACTAGCATTGAGACTTCACTTTGACCGAGATTACTTGATCTTGAATTGTTTTACTATTGTAGACTGCTTGTTGAAGGCTTGACCCTTTAATCTTTACCAGAACCCTTCAACTTGTTTTGATGCCCTTTTTTGGGACTGATCCTTGTATGTCTCTTTTGTTTCCCTTCCTTTGATTTCAACACCTTAACTCTGATACCATGTTGAAGAATCTAGGGAAAATGTAGTTAATGTGATTCTTCATAGCATGATAACTATTTGTGAGGTATTTTTCCATTTTTCTTCTTATTCCAATATTCATTGATTATTATTAGAGCGTGTCTTCATTAGTCCATCAAATAGCTACCAAAACCAAGAGACAAGAACACAAGATGTTGGCATCCTGTGAGGGTCAAAACCTCTCCCTCTTGGAGAGGAAAACCCGCATAAAATTCTTCTTATAGAGATTCCAATTGATGAATACCAAGACCCTTGACAAAATTGACTCAAGATTACCTCCAAGATGCTTATCACTATCCCCTGTGTTGCTCGGCCTTCAATCCATAATCTGTAGACTTTATGTCACTATACTCCATTTTTCAGTCTCCTTATACCTTTGTTGTCTTGTAATAGTTCTTGGCTCCTCTTCCTCAGATACTACGGTTCTTTGCTTAGGAATAAGTTACTTTAATAATGTCATTGTCTTGAGACATTCCTTAATGTTATTCTCTATTCTGATGATGATAGGACGAGCTACCACTGAGAGAAGATATGTGTATATATATTCTTCTGAGAGTTATATTCGAACTTCACTGGGAGTTGTCATTATGTATATATATAGTATTCCAAGAGCTATATTCAAAATTCATCGAGAGCTTTCACTGTGTATATATAGTCTTCCGAGACCTACATTCAAACTTCACTGAGATATATATCACCCTTGATCACTGTGTATTGCATTAGTTCTTCTTCCTTGACTGTTCTAAGATGATCCGAAAACTTGTGGGTGTAATGCAACGTCACTCCTTATATATATATATTATATTATATATATATATATATATATATTATATATATATATATATTATATATATATATATATAATATATATTATATATATATATATATTTATATATTAGTGTTGGTGTATTAGGCTGACATGAGTGCCTTAAGCTAGGTCAATATATCATTCAAGGAGATCACTGACTTTTATTTAGCCGACTTGCACGAGGATAGTGACATTCGTTCTTGGAGTGTAGATCTTTGACATCATGACTTCTATAATACTTATGTTGAGACATAAAATCCTAAAGACATCAAGAACAAGTCTTTGACCTATGGTAAACATATCTTTCTCATGAAACCCATGATGCAAGGAATAATAATAATTTGTTTCTTCTTTTACATAATATTATAATTACAAGTCATAATGAAAACTGAACCTAGTTACATTTTCTTCAACACACTCCACTTTTCCATATCCTCAAGCATGAGGTCTATGCAATATGTAGCACATGGGGTCCAAAATATGGTCTTGTATTTGAACTATAGCACCTTTCTAGCAAGAATATAGTTTGAAGCATTATTAGTGATGACCTGCATAACATTTTGTGCCCCCATTGTTTAATAATCTCATTCAAAAGCTCAAATAATAGGTTGGCATATTTCACCCTGTGAGATGCATCACCCGATCTCAGAAACATGGCTCCTTGAGAGCAAGAGGCAAGGAAATTATGATAGTGGTGTTTTTTCCTTCGGTCCATCCATATGACATGATGGAACAACCTGTTTTGGTCCATGACACTTTATATTCATTCAAATAATATCCAATGGATGTAATCTCTTTTTGTAAAAGTCTCCCCCTCAAGTCATGCATAATAGGGCCTCTGAAGCCCTTTCTTGCAACAAAAGGAGCATCCCACATAATTTTGTAGTAAGGTGAGCGAGAAACATTAAAGGGGATATCTGCATCATACCACCATCTAGCAATGTATTCAAAATCAACATCTTTGTATTGATTTTTCAAATGAGCATCCAAGTTGGGTTGACTTAGACTTGGTTGGGAGGCAATGGCACTAGCAAAGGCTGAGGTGGAGGAAGGTGTGAAATAACTCTTAATGTTCATCCTTTTTTTACCTTTGGCTTGCCCTTGAGGTTGAGACTCAGAGGAGGGAGGAACATAACAAAAGGGGTTTTGGAGAATTATGGAAGAGTCTTCAAAGTCAAAATCATCATACCCACTTTCTTCTCTCTCTCTCTCTCTTAGCCATAGATTCTGCAAGTTCCTTCATCCTTGCAATTTCATCTTGTATAGCCTTGTCCTTGGCCTTTACCTCCTGATAATTCCCAAACTTTTCAAAGAATTCTTTCCTAATAGGCCCTATGGTTTCATTTGGTACATCACAAGGGATTACTTCGCCTCTTATACCAGCCAAGTGTTGTTTCAACCTATAAATACCACCTCCTCCCATTGGGTGCTTGCAATATTTGCACAACATTTTTCCATCAACAACATCACGGTGAACCCATGCAACATCTTTGTCTTTTGGGGCGATAATGGATGGTGAAATTTCAGATTTTGAATGAAAGAGACCTGCAAAGAAAATTGGAAAATGCAAAACCTATTATCAACTACCATCCTTCTTCTTTGATTCATTTTTACTTGAAAGTTAAAACTTGAAAAAGGGGAAAAAAATTAAAAACAAAGACCAATGAAATCTGGAAATGTTTTAGGGGAAATTCATACCTGGAAGGTTGAAATGAAAACTAGTTGATGAAGTATCCTCCCAAAGATGCCAACTCCACCAGAAAGCTCCTCCAAGATGACAAAGAACATCGAAACTTCTTGTTGTTGCTCCAAAACTCAACACTGTTGCAGCACTGCCCATGCTATCAAACTCTCACAAACATTTGAAATCAAATGTGTGAGACAAATGAGAGCTTGGGCTTGCTTTTATAATTGTAGGCGAGCAAATTTGGAGGGAAATATGCCCGTGGTTTGGGAAAACCATCTAAAAAAACCATATGTGGGCCCCACAAAGCCGCCCAACTCTACGTAGACTGACCCGACCGGTTTGTGTTGGACTTGACCAGTTAAGACCAGTTAGGTACCAAACTGGTAATGAACAAGAACTGTCTTTTTACATCAACTAGAGTTGCAATGACTTGCATTTTTTGACTTAAGTTTGCAAAAGAGATTTGCTAGAGACTTCTAGAAGAAGGTTGGTAGAGGCTTTCTCTTGGTTAGTAGTCATAAGTGCATCTTGCATAGGCATGGTAATGACCTTACCTAGACCATAGATCAAGAGTAGTGAGTATAACATGATCCTTTGTGATCATTGTAGATGCTTGTCTTCCTAGGCTACTCCCAAAAAATGATCACAAAAACGAAGTTATTAAGAATTACCTAAAAATGACATTTTCATCATTAGCTAATTCTCAAAATCAAAGCCAAATGAACTAGAATATTTGATTGTAACAATTTCCAAAGGAAGAAAAGTATAGTATTATTTGCAAACAATATTACATTATTACCATTGTTTATCCCCATGACAAAAGTGTGTTGCTAGAGTGTCCACTAATTACTTTTCAAACATGATTTTTTGCCTTTAATAAAGAAAGGTGTCTTATTGCATCAACAAGAATTGCAATGACTTGCATATTTTGACTTGATCGTGGTAAAAGAGTTGCTAAAGACTTCTAGAAGATTGTGAGAGGCCTTTTTGTGGTCATTGGTCATGATCCCTACCTTGCATAGGCATGGTAATGAGCTTGCAAAGACCATAGGTCAAGAGTAGTGAGCATAACACAATTATTTATGATCATTGTAAATGCTCGCCTTTCCAAGCTTCTCCCAAAAAATAAAAGACCATTTGGATCTAAAATTTCTACTCCTTTATGTTAGAATATATTGATGTGAAGTGTGTGTTGAGTTACATGAATTCATTATCAACATACCTTTTGCAAAAGGATTGCTTCATAAGTGAGCAAACTGGCTTTGTCATTTTTTTCCATTGTAGATGTGTTTGAAAGATGTAAATGAAAAGGTATAGACATCTATCTTGCGCCCTTAATTGTTTCTTGATGATGCACATTCTTGACCAATGGGGAACCAACTACCTAATGTATAACTCTCGATTCACCAAAAACTTTTAGTTTTGGGGTCTCGAGGTCCTTTGCTAGCTTTATCAAGCATTCGATTACTATGGGCTTAACTTGGTTGTTACCTAGTCTACTTTTCTATTTTTCTAGCTTTATAGCATTTGATTGCTATGGGCTTAACTTTTTTGTAACTATTTCCCTAGCCTACATTGGGCTTGAAGGTTGTTCTCATTCCATACTATAGTTATAATCCACCCCCAACACTTTTATATGGATTGTTGTGAATTTTCTTTGGGTTGATCCTTCTCTTCTCTTTGGGATGATATAATTCTTGAGGGCCTTTTGAATGGGCAGTGCTTAAGTAAAGGCCATGCTCATTTTTAGTCTATGACAGACCTCCAAGGTGCGTACTTCCCTTAAAATACTATTGCATTGCTTTGTGGTAAGCTAGCTTTAGAGACCATAGCACATGGAGAGGCAAAGCTAGTGATTTTTCCTTTCCCCCCTTGACTATTATTATTTTTTCGATATGGTAGCTGCAGACAAGTGTTCTAGTCTCGATTTGTATCTAAGAGCTAAGGAACATGAGATCTCCAAAACCCAGAAAAGGTTTCTTGAGAAAAGACTTGGAGATGCCACAATTAAATTAATTAGACATAATTAAAAATATTTACTAAGCCTAACATAGGGAAAGTGGTTAATTAAAGTGAATTAATTAAAGAAGTTGAATTTTTCTCTCGAGGCTTCTATTGATTAAGTCAAATTGATCTTAGCCATTAGTTTAGATGTAATTGTGGTTGTTGAGATTCCAATGAGAGATTATAAGAGTAGGTCAAAGGGCTTGGAGTGGGCATTAGTTCTATTGTGATCAGTTCAACTACCAAATTGTAGGTATTCAACAAGTGCACACTTGAAGCTAGGGAAGCATCACATGCAGGATTTTTAGCAGCGATAATTTCTTTGGAAATTCTTGTTGGGTTGTGTTATATTCTTTCCACGACTAACCCACGTAGTTAACCAGGGGGTTAGAGGGGGGCGGAACCCCCCTTTGTTGCGCCAATTGCGTAACGGGGGGGTCACAGGGGATTTGAGGGGTGCAGGTAACCCCAATCTATGGAGATTGGACCCACCTATGGTTTTGTGCATGATTTTCGCACATGTTTTTGGACGCGATGGTTTTCGGTCCATGGTTTTGAATGCGATGGTTTGTGGTCCATGGTATTGGATTCTTCGGCATGTATAAATATGTATTATAACATTGAAAGGAACATAATGAAAAAATCGAGCTTGTAGTCTCGGTTTTAGGATCCAAGGGAAAATATCTCTGTATATGTGTTATGCTCTCACATTGTTTATTTTATGTGTTTTACAATTCGTATGCAGGGAATTTCTGTACGGGGTTAAAACCTGCATTTGGTATCAGAGTTGTTTTGGCTTCAAGGGGACACCTTTGTTACTGAGGGGTTTCGCTCGAGCTTGTGGTAGACCCTATTCAGTGGGAGATCTGTGAGATCGATTCTGGTGGTGAAAGAAGATTGCGAGCAGTGGAAATATAGAGATTGAGAAATTTAATGGTTAGAGTTTTGAGTTGTGGAAACTCAAGATGGAGGATCTATTGGTGGATAAAGATCAGTGGATCGTGGTAGATCCGGGTACTAAACAAACAAGAGTGTTCGATGAAGAATGGAAGAAGTTGGATTGGAAGGAAAAGAGCACAATACGATTGTGTGTCTCAGATTTAGTATTGTTGAATGTATCAAGGGAAGCTATGACGAAGGCTTTGTGGGACAAGTTAGGGACTTAGTACCAATCTAAGTCTCTGGTGAATAAACTGTTCCTGTGGAAAAATCTGTATAACCTGAGGATGAAAGATGGAGACTCGGTGACAAAGCATCTAAATGCATTTAATACTGTGGTAAGTCAGTTAGCATCTGTTGATATTAAATTTTCAGATGAAGATAAGTGCATCAGTTTGTTGTGTTCTCTACCAGATTTGTGGGATAGTCTGGTTATTGCAATAGGTAGCAATGCAACTGCCTTGCAGTTTGATGAAATAGTTTCATCCTTGCTGATGGAGGAGATGAGACAGAAAAATATGGAGAGCTAGATCAGTGATGCCTTGTCTGTAAGAGGTTGGTCCCAGAACAGAAACAAAAATAAGTCATCAAGTGGGAGATCTAAAGGGAGATCTAAATCTCTAGGAAAACCTATAAAAGTGGTGTGCTGGAATGCAGAAAGGAAGGGCACTACAAAAGGGACTATAAATCTAAAGCTCCTAACAAAGGAAAGGGATCTGATGACGCTCCTTCTGCAGAAGAGAAAACCACCTCAGATGAAGGTGGGGATGTGTACTTGGCTTCTTCAAGTACACATGTAGAACATGAGGCATGGTTGATTGACTCAGGTGCATCCTTTCACTTCACTCCCC
>APFE030758145.1:37211-73511 GCA_000404065.3 Pinus taeda | reverse complement strand
GAGCTTAAGAGGAGAGATCACATGCCTTTTTGGCTTCATTGGGGAGTGAGTGAAGCTTGTCAAAGTAGAGGAGACTTCTTGTTGGACCCTGGGAGGAGCTTGTACGGCGTCAAGGCAAAGGTTGTAAAGTTCTTCTCCTTTTGAATTAATACAATCAAGCTCATTTTTCTCAACAAGTATCTCATGTTATTTGTTTCATGGACTCCTTGAATTTCATGTTAAGTATGTTTTATAATACTGGTTATTCAGGTGCTATTTAATCGTTTGCCTTGTTTGTGTTTGCAGGTTTGTGGCAAAGGAACTTACTTGGATCAAAGGAGCGAAGGCATCTCCAAACTTGCATTGGACATGAGGTATGCCTTAAACACATTTGTTTGCCATTATTTATAAAGCGCATTTAGAGAAAGATAGTGTCTGGTTGGTTTGTTTGTCATTAGGTCTTCATTAGATTCTAGGAAGGTCTATCTTGTCTGCAAGATCGACTCATTCCGCGTGACACTCTGATTAATTCATCACTGGTCTAAGCCTTTCACAGGTTAGCCCAATCAACAGAGTTGCTTGTCCGTCAACTTCCTCCTGTCCTATTGGAGCTTTGGCTTCCTCTTGTCCTACTGGACCTTTAGCTTCGTCCTATCCTATTGGACCTACTGTTGCCTCTGTTTCTTCCCGTTTTTCCAACCTCTAAATTTTCTTTGTTCTCTATTTTATATCCCTGACCTTTGGCTTCCTTTGTCCGCTGGCTCTTCAGCTTCCTCAATGCTCGCTTGATCTTTCAGCTTCCTCTATGCTCACTCATCCGTCTATGCTCGCTTGATTCTTCAGCTTCCCGGTTCATGGCTTCCTTTGTCTATTCGAGTGTTCCAATACTCATAAGACATGTAAATTCAGAAGAGAGGCCGAATTACAAAGAAGTGTTGCATATTAAAAAATATCATAACATCCTTTTTTAATATTCACATAATATACATTAATTGTTCATGGAAACCATATAAGAGAGACTATAGCCATATAGAGGTCCCACAAGCCACGTCATCCTTTTATCGTAATTGCTGCTTTAATATGACAAGGCCTTAAGCCTTTAAACCCGGGAGCATTCAATATATAGGAATATAAGGATGCACAGGAAATACAAGGAAAACACCCTCTGAACACATAAGGTCAGACTTCAAATGCATTACGCCTGCATCTATAACTTCATCGAGTCCACTCCTCCACAACTTTATCGCAATCGACAGATTTGCACACAACATGGCCAATTCCCCTTCTGACGATGGGACGGATGCGACATTCAATGAATTGTTTTTAATGAATCCATCGGGTCCATATGTATATATCACAATCAGCGCTTTATAGTGTGGCAAGGCTTTACAATGTATGCGATATAATGCGGATACGATGTCATATTAAGGATTGTTGCTATAACCTATTTGGGTCCGTGTTATTATATCGCATCTATATATATATATATATATATATACTCCTCCGCTCTTTGTACTCCTCCATTATACTCTTGGCATATGTGATACTCCTGATAGTTCTTCCTTTGGCTTCTGATAGCTCTACTCCTCCGCTCTTACACTTACTTGGCTTTCCTATGGCTTATGATACCACTCCACTACCTCTTCTCTGCTTTGATAGCTCTACTCTGTTATTCCTCTGATATCGCATGATATGGCTCCCCTGTTAACTGCTCTTCCATTGGCTTCTCCTCTTGATGCATGTTCCTCTTCTGATTCTTAGTTCTTGCCTTTTTCCATTGTGTGTTCCTCTTTTCTTCTTTTGTTGAACTTCTTCCTCTGGCTTTTCTTTGGCTGCTCTTGTTTCTTCATGGATCTGCTTCTCCTTCTCCTTGGCCTCACATCATTGTTTACTCATCTAGAATATTGCCATATTGACATCAATGAAAATCTAGGTCAACAAACTCCCCCTTTGTTATTGATGGCAATATTCTTCCTCTCTCCCCCTTTGACATCAATGGAAAAGGAGTGCTCAAGGACTCCCCTTGTCAAACTACTACTCTTCTTCATGAATAGTAGATCTTCATGGGTCTGTTACTCCCCCTGTCATAGTGCTCTTCTTTTTACTCAAGATAGAAGGATTGTTGCAACTAGCACATTATCCCCTCTTCATGCCTTAGAACTACTTTATCATGCCTTCAACAATGCCTAAAGATGCTCCACTTCAATTCTTTCAAACAGATTTCAAATAGCCACACACCAAGTGTCCAAGTCCAAGTTTTTATGCTTCAATCCATATTTTGTTGTCTCCATAGTTAGAATTAAGGGGCCTTCATAGTATGATCAAGAAAATGCCACTAAAATTGTCTTTCATGCTATCTCTCTTTAGATCATAGTTCCTTTGTATTTCTATGCTTCTCCTTAAGTTACTGGGCTATATTCCACTAAACAACATTCTCCTTTCTATAGTCTTTTTGATGAGCCATCTTTTCCTTGTGTTCTTGTAAAGTTTTCTGCAAGTTATCTCCACTAGTGGATTTCTATATCCAATATGTGACAGTCTTTCAAATTATTTTTGTTGATTTGCACCTTTTTGCAATGCTTCAATTTTGGTTAGATGCTGCCAACTGCTCTTGCTTCATGCTCCATTTCATATGTATCTATTTGTTTGAATGTTTCCTCTATTTGTGTCCATAATTTACTTGTTCTCACATCAATTCCCTTAGTCAAAACATTTAACATCTATAGTATCAACAACTTAATTATTTGCCTATTTCTCTAGCATTAGATGGCCTTCTCTGCTGCTCCAATTTCTACTTAGTGATCAAGTGGAAAGAATCTTTAACAACAGTCCAAAAATGGTTACAAGATCATGTTCTTCAATGGAGTAATCCTGAGAAAATGATCTTTATCAAAGAATGATTGTTAAAATAGATCAACAAGGATTTTATAAGGACCATTTCACAAATAGCTTCTGCAATAATGATCAAGAATCACAGGCTCCCCATAATTGTATGCATCATCTCTTTTGGCAGATTCTTCCCATCAAATGCTTAGATTGTCAAAAATCAGGCCAATAACATGTGTTGTTGGCTGGAGAGTTCAAGGGACTTTAGGACTGTATTTCCTTCTTTCTCCATACTTGTGTAACTTTCTTCTTTTGCAGGGTTCTAGCTTGTGTAAGGGCCCAAGTTAAGTTACAATCACATGCCATATGACCAATGTTATGACACTTGAAGTATTCTACATTGTTCATGAATAAGAATTCATGATTTCTTCCTCCAAAATTGTTCCTTGGAGATTGTTGGGGACAATAATATCTATCTTTGTGATATGGTTGGGGACCATAACATCTATCTTTATGATATGATTTACAATATTTTTCCATGTGACCAAAGTTTGTACAAGAATAACAATAACCAAGAAATAAGCTTTGGTACATAGGAGATGGATATTTCCTTGAGGTGCTTCTGAAGTCTTTCTATCTTGAGATCCTTTGATGATAACAATTGCTTCTAGCATCCTTGACATTATCTACATTTCTTCTTGGAGCAGGATTTCTTCCATTGTTGCCTTGATTTTCCTCCTTGCCTTTGCTGGAATTGGGAGTATCACCATTTCTTTCTGGATTCTTCAGATCCTTTTTGTTTGAAGCAGTATCATTCTTGTTTGAGGGTTCACCTGCATACCCAAGACCTAATTTATCAAATGGGCATCTTTGATGGCTGAGCATGTCATACAAGGCTTGAGACCTCTTCAAGGTTTTTTTCATCCCTTCAACCTTTTTCCTAAGGAAGACAATCTCTTCTTCCAATCTTTCACACTCATATCTTCTTAACAAGTTGTTTCTCAGTTTCTTCCTTGATATGAGCAGCTTCATTTGCTTCTATTTTAAGGGAGATGATATCTGACTTCATTTTGAAGATTTCTTCATTTTCCTTTGCTAGACTTCTCTCCATTTCTTCCTTGATCCTTGTAGCTTTACATGTTTCAGCCTTGAGAAGTTTGATGTTAGATTCTAATTTGAAGATTTCTTCATCCTTTGCTTTTAATTGACATATCATGGTGTTTCTCTCCTTTTCTGCTTCATCAACCTGTTCTTCTATGATTTCCAATGCTTCCATTGTCTTCTCAGTTCCTTGTGCTAACTTCCTTGCTTCTTGTAGTTGATATTTGAGTGAGGAGACCTCTACCTTGTACTGACCAATCTCTTCTTCAATTTTGTTCAAGCTCTTGTGCCTTTGTTCAAGTTGACTTAACAAGGTATCTTCCCATTTCTTTGCTTTATCCAATTGATTTTTCATGGATATGACTTCTTCATGGTGCTTTCTTTTTCTTTGATGAAATTCCTTCTTAAGCTTGGCAAGCTCTTCATCCCTTTCCTGTATTTGAAGCTGGACAAGGTCAACTTTCTTCCTTGTTTGGCATTGGTCACCAACTAATGATTTCTTCTTAAGTTCCTTGTTTTCATTTTTCAAATTGATAATCTCTTCCATGGTAGCTATAAGTTGAGTGAGGAGATCTTCTACAAAATATTTTTCATTCTCTTCATCTTCTAGGTCTTCTTTAGCCTTGATGTCATCATTCTCATTTTCAGCTTCTATGATGGGTTCTGGATTTTCTTCTTGATTTCCATCATCTTCTTGACTGATGGTCATGGTAAATGCTCCATTTGAGTTAAGGTCATGAAGTTTGTCCCATATACCCTTTGCTGACAAACATTTTCCTAAATTTTTCTTTATAGAATCAGGTAGCCCATTCAAGACTGCCTTTATTGCTTTTGCATTGTACTCCTTGGATTCTCCATCCATCATGCTATCAACAATCATTGGTTTCCATATTTCAATGCCTTGATTCTTTAATAAATTCCTCATTCTTGCTTCCCGCACATCAAAGTTTCCATTGACCCATGGAGCCTTCTCAAATTGATTTTCTTCTATTTCAGTGGTAGAGGGAGACAATCTTTAGGATGATTGGAGACTTTCTTCCTTGGTTTCTCCATTTGTGTTCTAAAGATCAACCTTCAAGCTGTTAGGATTTGAGTGAAGGTACTGGCTCTTATACCAATTGTTGGAAATACTGAGAGGGGGGTGAATCAATATTTCTTTTCAATTGTTATTTTTACCAGTTAAAACATTTATATTCAGAACACAAGATGAACAACAAGAATAAATGCCTCTATTAAAATAATATTTACAATGAAATAGATAAAATATATATATGATTCCAATCTGTTTCCAAGCACCAAATTGGACTTTTTTTAGGTTCCAACCTCCAGAGCACCAACTCTGTTTTTCCAAGGCACCAACCTTGGACCTAGGAGCATCAACTCCCAAAACACCAATCGTTCTAGTTCTAAGGCACCAACCTCAAGGGCTCCAACCCTCTGCTGCAAATTGATTGGATTTGTTTTGTCAAGGCACCAACCTTGGATATAGGAGCACCAACTCCGAGGACACCAATCCTTCAAACTTCTGAGGCACCAACCCCAAGGGCTCCAACCCTCTTGGCAAGGCATGTTTGATAGTAATGTTCTGCTCTCAAAACTCTTCTTTAGTATGTTTTGTCTGTTTATAGCTTCACTGTAGTCTCCATGCTACAGCATCTATGAAAATCAGTCTTCATATGAAGAATTCTATACAACTCTTCATATTGTCCACACAGAGTCTGCAATAGCCCTCATGATCTCTGATAATGTCTCCACACAGCTTTAGTGAGTCTACTATTAGCTGCACTAAGCTCTACTTAATTCCCCGCTGGTCTGAGCCTTTCACAGGTTAGCCTGATCAACAGATTTGTTCATCCGTCGGCTTCCTCCTTTCCTATTCAACCTTCGACTTCCTCTTGTCCTGTTGGACCTTCGGCTTCCTCATGTCCTACAGGACCTACTGTTGCTTATGTTTCTTCCAGTTTTTCCAACCTCTAAACTTTCCTTGTTCTCTGTTTTATATTCCTAATACCCCTAACCTTTGGCTTCCTTTCTCCGTTGGCTCTTTGGCTTCCTCAACGCTCGCTTGATCTTTCAGCTTCTTCTACACTCACTCATCCATCTACGCTCGCTTGATTATTTGGCTTCCCGGTCCATGGCTTCCTCTGTCTATTCAAGTGTTCCAATACTCATAGGACATGTAAATTCAGAAGAGAGGCCGAATTACAAAGAAGTGTTGCATATTAAAAAATATCAAAGCGGCCTTTTTTAATATTCATACAGTATACATTAATTGTTCACGGAAACCATATAAGAGAGACTATAGCCATATAAAGGTCCCACATGCTACATCATCATTTTATCACAATCGTCGCTTTAATATGACAAGGCCTTAAGCCTTTAAACCCAGGACCATTCAATATATTGGAATACAAGGATGCACAAGAAATACACGAAAAACACCCTTCGAACACATAAGGCAGACTTCAAATTTGTTACGCCTGCATCTATAACTTCATCGAGTCCACTCCTCCACAACTTTATCACAATCGGCAGATTTGCACACAACATGGCCAATTCCCCTTCTGCCAACGGCACGGATGCGACATCCAATGAATTGTTTTTAATGAATCCATTAGGTCCATAAGTATATATCGCAATCGGTGCTTTATAGTGTGGCAAGGCTTTATAATATATGCGATATGCGACAGATGCAATAATATATTAAATCATATTGCAATGGTGTAGTCGGGTCCGCGTTATTATTCCAATCGTAGTTTTAATGTGACAAGGGCTTTAAAAGCTGCAATAAATAACTCCTAATATGATGGACGTGATATACCATTTGGCGCAATATAATAGGACCATCGGGCCCACAACTATATAACGCAGTCGGGGGTTTCGGGGGTGAAAACCCTTCATAACTTGCGATATGAGAGTTCCGATTGGCGGATGCGATATAACAATACGTCATATTGTAATGGTCCCGTGGGTCCATATATATATCGCAGTCACATGTTTTAATGTGGCAAGGCTTAAAGCCGAAATACAAGGATACATATGAAATACACAGAAAACCTTATATCCGCGCTATTTCTATTATAATGTTTACATAATATAAATACACAATAATCATGTGTAACTTACCTTTTCCGCATTTTTACAGCCTTTTCACATTTTCTGATGTCTACCTTTTTTAGGATCAATCCTCCACCGTAGATCCAACCATCCCATCTGATGGTTGATATTACACTCGACCAACAAGGTTGCTCGATGATTCGGCACCATAGATAAAAACCGCATTTGATCCAATGCTCGACAATGATATCAGGTGAGCTACATGCACGAGGATTACCCACCCGATAAGGGGGTTTCCTCTCTCCTTCTCTTGCCATGCGTTGGCCGATGAATGGTATCAGGTGATTAGCCCTAAATACCACTTACAACCTTGAGTCTGCTCGAAAATTGCTGCCACTGTTACAAACCCGCCAGTTAACTGTTGAACGCATATATGATTTCATATTAAGGATTGTAGTTATAACCTAGTCGAGTCCATGTTATTATATCGCATCTATATATATATATATATATATATATATACTCCTCCACTCTTTGTACTCCTCCATTATACTCTTGGCAT
This sequence comes from Pinus taeda, assembly GCA_000404065.3. Taxonomy (NCBI): domain Eukaryota; kingdom Viridiplantae; phylum Streptophyta; class Pinopsida; order Pinales; family Pinaceae; genus Pinus; species Pinus taeda. The sequence goes on along the minus strand of APFE030758145.1, from coordinate 65,986 downwards.
ATACGATACTCCTGATAGTTCTTCCTTTGGCTTTCGACAGCTCTACTCCTCCGCTCTTACACTTACTTGGCTTTCCTGTGGCTTCTGATACCGCTCCACTACCTCTTCTCTACTTTGATAGCTCTGCTCTATTATTCCTCTGATATCACATGATATGGCTCCTCTGTTAACTGCTCTTCTGCTGGCTTCTCCTCCTGATGTGTGTTCCTCTTCTGATTCGTATTTCTTCCCTTTTTCCACTCTCTGTTCCTCTTTGCTTCTTCTGTTGAACTTCTTCCTAGGGATTTTCTTTGGCTGCTCTTGTTTCTTCATGCATCTGCTTCTCCTTCTCCTTGGCCTCACATCATTGTTTACTCATCCAGAATATTGCCATATTGACATCAATGAAAATATAGGTCAACATTGTTGTCCTACCCAACATTTAGTAATGAAACCACCCACCATGGCCTCCCAACCAACTCGGAATGATCATGCACAATGTGTATTTTTTGGACTTTTCGAGAAAGAATTTTCAAAATCTGTTCATACTGAATTTTCCAATAGTAAGCAAATATTTGATAAATATGAGAATGGATTTGATTTTCTTAGTATAGAGTAAGAAAAAAATTTGTTATAACTTAAGCTTCCCATCAAACTTAATATCCTATCAAGAGGATGTTTCTTTACCATGTCTCATATGCATACAAATCTAGAACAAAAATTCCAAAGAAGCATTGAATATTCTTGTTTCAACAATATCTCTAATGATATGGAGCAATCAATCAATAAATAATATCAATTCAATAGAGTTTGTCTTACAATTAAGCCCACTTTGCACCGAATAAATAGCACACATGAAAATACACAAAACCAATCACATGTAACACATAATAACACAAATATACCCTGTAAACCCGAGTGTAGGGAAAACTAGCAAACGTTGAGCTTCTTATTCAACTTCAGGAGAAATATTTTTTACAACAAACTCACAAGAGCCATATATAGAGATGCACCTCATTTTTAGATACCCTCTACACTGTGAACATATGACCCTACCACTTCCTATAAAAAAACTCAAGGATCTCCCTCTCTACTTTCATATAGTACAAATAGATTAGGATGACCAAGATGATCACCTCATACTTTCATGTTGATCCATCATATCAAAACAACAAGAAAAGAGAAGTGTCCCAAGTTGCACCAGATATTAGAATGGTGAAACCTCGAGTCTCTCCTTAGGCTCCTCCTCTAGGACACCAACCAATATCATCGAAACTGATATCATGCTACTCAAAAGTATTTGCACCATTTTTGGGGGCACTTCATGATATTTGGGGTACATGGTGTATGCTTAGCCCTTGGAAGGTCCGACAATTTTCCATAGTTATTTTCATCAACGAGATTAATTGTACTTGAACAACAAAGACGAATGAATTCCTGTAAATGGACTATTGTGCATGCCTTTGCAGTATAGTAGTGGTGACACTGGTATGGATTTCACCTTCAAATTTCCAAAAGAACATGGAGGACGCAAAACTAGGGTATACCAAATAACATTAGATGGTGAAGAGAGATTGTTTTGGACCCATAGTGAAGTTTTTTTAATAGGGTTTACTGTTGGAATGACATTTGTTAGTCACAGGGAGTTTGAATGTAAATCGACTAGCAGATTTGAGAGTCATTCACCACAGGCCTAGAAAAAGGACGATAAATGATTTATTTCTGTGGGGAGGTAGTAAAGGGTGGCATGTAGTCCTACATCGGGGGCTTGCAGATATAACAGGAATAGTTTGATGTCACTAGGAAAAAAAAACAAAGTGAAAAGGGCTTGATATGTGGATGATTGTGGGGGAAAGAGAAAGGGTGCCTTCAATGGCATCCTTTTTTCTTTTTTTCTTTTTTGGTGTTTCATTAAAAAAAAAAACTATAAATATAATAAAAATAAAAATAAATTTAATCTGTAAATAAAAAGGTAAATTCAAATCTATTTTAGAATTTAAATTCAAACTTGTATTAAAATAAAACTTATTTTAAAAGGAAAATAAACTATATCATGAATATTTTTTATTAATAATAAATAAATCTAAACTAAATAGAATCTAGAAAATCTATCACAAATAAAATGAGAATTTTTTGTGTACTTGATTAATGATAATTTTTCCTTAATAACAGTACCTCTCCTTGCACTTTGTTCGCCCAAAACAACGGTGTTTTTAATTTCTCCCACTCAAAGTATAGGGGTTGGCTTGTTGGGGCTTGACCCAGGTTCAGAGTTAATTAGCCAAAAAAATACCTGTACTACTAGCCCTTTCAGCAATAGTATGCGGAGCGCTGACTGAGGCCTCACCCAAAGTAGTATGGGGGGGTGTTGGAACCAGGTTTCCGCACCCTTGAGATGGCTTAGGGTTTGATTTGATCCAACTGTGATTCCCTTTGCACAGGTTACGTCACGCACTTCCCTGGCCTTCGCGCCCTGATATATTCACCTTCGCGCAGCCCTAATCAAGGGTTGTGGGGTTTCCGCGCTGTTGGAGCAGCGATCAGCACTATTCCTCTGAGTCACACCCGTTATCTTACTTATATTCTTATAATAGTTAGTTATCTTCGCATAACCAAATGCCTTATGTTATATTTACTTGTTCATATGATTTCGCTCAGTAAATAAATAGTAAACTTGCAATTCATACCCAATAATACATAAAACAGGAGAAGATACACAAAAATATGGTAAAACTTCTCTTTATTATGCTTCCAACAGTTACAGACTCGACCTACCCTACGCACTTCATTGCAAGGTTCCATGCACTCAGCTGTGAACTACTAGGCCTCCACAAACTCAACTCCAGAGCCTTCTCCCACTCTATTACCTAAAGACATGACTTACACTTCAAATCAATGCTTATATTCCTTCTATTAGATTCGTTATTTTCTACACTTAGAGCCTCGTTGTATTTATACAATCCCATGGTCCGCAAACTATGGGTAGATCTTTCAAACCGACATTACGTTACCAAAACAAGGGCAGACAACACTATGACTCTATTATGACTTCGCGCTCCACGCCCATAATTCGCAAAGTCTTTACAATGGACCTAGTCAAAATTTGGGCTTTAAGCCCCAAAACATGCCTTGGGGGGATTCCACGCCCAATAGGCCCCCAACACAAATATCATGACTTGCGCTTGAGTCAGTCTGTCAGTGCGGAGATCTTTGCGTGGAGACCCTCTAACTCTGCTCGAACAACTGTAAGGTCAGTAGCACACTGAGCGGCTGCCTGTTGAATCTCTTGTATATGTTGTTCCAAGACCGCGGTGTTTGAACTGCTTCCCTAGATCTATTCTTGCATCCCTTGCTCTCGTCTGGAGAGAGATCTTGCTCTCATCGGGGTCCTTGGGCACTTTTGCCTTCCCCTTCTGTGGGGGGATATACGCTGGTAGCTTTGTTGGAGGCTGCGTAGGCTCAGTTTCTTCCTCCATGCCCTTGTCCTCATCTTCTTTAATTACAAGGTCCTCTAGGTCTTCCTCCTCCTTGTCAGTTTCCAAGTTAACTGCTTTCCCTTTCTCCTCCATCGCTATTCTAGTGCGCAGCGGGTTTCGAGGGGACACACACACCAGAATCATCGATTGTTTTTCTTTCTTCGGTCTCAGCATGCATGATGATTTGGATTTCCACCACAATCTCGACGCCTTCAGGGGAATCTTATATGCTTAGGGCCTGCGCGACCTCTTTGGCAGTCATCTCTGCAACTTCCCTAGCTTCTTTTGATGTTGCCATCTTGCTGGTCCTGAAATATCTCAATTGCTTAATCAGGGGCTCAATCAATGCTCTACACAAGGCAACTAGGTTTTAGCTCAGAATACTCAAGGCATACAACAGCTCAATTTGCAAATGACAAAGAGTTGTTTCTTGAGTAGCCCTTTGTAATTTATAGGGTCATTTGAATTTTAATTTGACTGTTCCCCCCAAATCCAGTTCATTAATGCTCCCTTGGTGGAAGATTTTCCCAAATCTTGCCTATAAAGCATGTCTTAAATGCATGTCACCCACTCCATTTGGTCTCAAGTCGAGCATCACATCATGAATAGTGACTCCAACAATCACTTTCCATCCAACCTGTGCGGCAGTGTAGCCCCCCTTGCACGGTCGAAGACCTTGTGACACTTTTCTCTTGCACGCAGTTCCAACATTGCACAACTCTCGGGCAGAGTATTTTATAGTCCTGTGCCTCCTTTCAACTACGTGGAGCGCTAAGACTATACTTCCCAAGGCATGTCAAGTGGTCGCGCCACCTGTATAGGGTTTCATCTAGTCATCCATCACTTTTCCTAGAAAATATCCACCTTTTATTATTACGAGTTGCATCGTGCACTTTATCATCTGCAGTGCACCACAATCGTTGATTCATTCAGTAATATGCGGTCCAATCCAAGGCATCAGGCTGATCAACTCTCAGTGGTAGTCCCCAAATTTGTCAACATGATCATGCGCACCTTGTTTTATCACCCTGGTTTTCTTATCGAGAAAATTATTCTTCATTTCGTCCTCAAGCTTCTTGACTTCTGCTTCCAACAGAGCATTTTTCTCCCTTAATTGTGCCCTTTCCTTCCTAAGTTCTTGGAGCCTAAGATCATCCTATGAGATTTCTTCCTCAGATCCCAAGCGTTCTACTTCATTCGACTGCGCAATCCCTTCTTCCAAGGCTCCACGAGCCATCATATCTATCGGTGCTACTATGTGTAGAGTAGCCATTTTATATTTTATGGGGATTATAGTGTTCGCTCCATACTCAAGCCTCAGAGGCGTCCGCTTCATCAATTTCTAGCACGTTATCCTATAAGCCCACAGAACTGCTAGTACGGGCAGGTCCCAATCAGTCCGTTGTGTATTGTATACCTTGTTTAGCGCTCCACATACTTCATTAAATGCTTATGCGTGGATAAATTTCTGCCCACTCATTCTTTCCATACTTTGTTGTTCCACCCTGAGGGGTCATTCATGTAATTGTCTTGCCCATATATTCTTACTGACCTTGTCTCTTAATGCGAAGTTTGTGTGCATCCACATGGGTTTTGTAACATATGCATGTACCCATCTGGAAAGGTGTGCATGCGGATCGCTCCTTCTGGCCTTCTTGTTTGTGAATTGTACCTTAGGCTTCCCAAACCGTATGCACATCAGTCTTCTGCATTCATTCCAGTTCTCAAAGCTTCTCTGGTTCATGCCCCACCACCTCATGGGCATAGTGCAGCACCCATTTCAAAGCTTTGAAATGTTGTTGTACTTACACCTCTCTTTCAAATCTGTTCAGGAAGTCATCTACCTCGCTTAACCCATCATATGTAGGCAGATCCCTTACCTCCATTGATACGCAGTGCAGCGATCCCATCATCATGTTATAGTTCAGCATGGTTACCTTGTGTAGCTGGTTCTTCCATCACTTTATCTCCTCATCAGAATCCAATGTACAGGAGCTTTCATGCTCCCATGAGATTCGCCCATCCGCAGTTGGATTTACCTAGTCTTGCTTTCATGTGGTTTTCTTGTAGATGCAATCCAAGTCATCATTGTTGTCGTAGTTGCGCATTAGCTCCGTGTAGCATGATCCTTCTACAGGGTCCAAAGGTACAACTACATGCAGAGACCTTTTCTCAAAAATAATCTTGCGCTTCTTTAGATTTATCACCCCATTCATGTCAGTGGCCCAATCGATTCCTAACAGCGCGGGGTAGGGATTGTTTTCATCAACAATCTCTATCACTTCAAAATCTTCCAACGCGCTCACTCCTTCAATATCCATTGTGATCCCATGCAATATTCCCATAGGTAGGATCTTTTGATGGTTCGTCATTCGCAGTTGGATAGGATACCATTGCAACATAGGCCTCCCCATGTGCTCCCATGTCTACTTCGGCAGAACATTTGCGTCTGATCCCAGGTCCATAATCACTTGGTCCATCTCGTATTCTCCAATCTCTACGGTCAATCTCATTTCTCTTCCCATCCTCGTCGCATGCTTTCCAACCTTCCTGATTACGCGTGGTTCTCCTAGCATGGTCCCAGCACATCGATTGACAAGTTCCTACAATCCCTTTATAGCCTTTTCGTCACGCAGCAGCTTCATGCATGTTTCGAGGAATGTTGTGAGCATCGATGGGTCCATTTCTGGCTCCAGTCTATCTTTGCTTCCTGAACTGGAGGCATTAGCGAAGCTCTTCCTAACTTCCATGAAGGTTTCCTTAGCGTGCTCCAAATCAAACTCTGGTTCGTCGGAGCCCTGCGAACCCAAGTGCTATCTTCAAGTTGCTTTCCTTTGTCATCCCCTATTGTAATTCCACTTCAGAGCACAATGTTCACATTAGGGTCTTCCTCACATGGCTCATACCTCATCATTTGCAGGTTTTGATTCGGGGGAGGTTGGATCCCTCCCTTATCATGCAGCTTCGCTATCAGTGTGGGACAATCCTCCATCTCATGATCAAACAATGTACAATACAAGCATGATGGATGCATCAGATTCGTATAATCATGGGCATAATGTCCCGGCCCTCCGCAATTGTAACATATCAACTGTCCGCGACCTCTTTTAGGTCCTCCTCCACCTCCACCTCGTCCATGCCCCTAAAATCTTATTCGCGCCATCCTTGCGTTCTGATCAAGGGGTCACGTTTCAGCCTGAACTCTATAAGTGGGAGTCCTATCCATCATCAGATCATATCTTCTTCAGGTGCACTCATCATGTCCCACTGATCTAAAGAAATTACAGAACAACTATTCTGAATCCTACGTGTACTTCTGCAATAGATGGCAGTTGTTTGTAGCATGCTTTCCTTCTATTTGACAAATCATGCACCATAATGCAGGCACCACACAAGGTCCATCTTGTGCCTCTGGTCTCAACAGCATTGGTCCTCCCCCTGTGAGGTAATTCGTGAACACTGGGCAGTGATCCTTGTCATGTACCTGACCCTTGCACTTTACGCACCATACCTCATCGCGCACTTCTGGACAAGCTGTCCTGTCTTGTTTCAAACTCTGCATCTCAAGGCACAAGTTTTTCAACTGCACGTGGATCTGTTGAAATCCTAGGTTAGGATCCCATATCAAGTTTTCATGCATTCTCATCGCGATCTCCAAGGCCTCGGCCTAGGTTGTTAGCCTTTGTTGTGACAACACGTTCCTTAAATGTGGCATTAGCTATGCTAAAAACCATTCGTGGGGTTGTCCATCCGTCAAAGTCATATTAGCTTCATCAATTGTGCACTTCAGTGTCTGATCCAACTCCCAAGGAGTCTCACCTGGTAGCATCGTGATCTCTTTGAACCCAGTTATCGACTGCACCTCTGACTTCGGCTTGCTAAATTCTCTATTTAGCGCAGTTTAGATGTCTTTGATCCTTGCATTCATATTGTCATTAGAATCCTTAATGTACCAAGTCAGTGCACAATCCTGCAAAGCACTGACCAACGTCGCTTTCTTTATATTGTCGTCTGTGCTTCCCATACAGCTTTTATCATGAACCAGAATTGGTTTCAATCTTCATTTCCCACTCCCTTAAACATCGGCAACTTTATCGCACTTGCCATATTAACCTGTGGTGGTGGCGGAGGTGGTATGGGTGAAGATGGGGGTGAAGATGTTGAAACTAGCAGTGGTGTGGGTGGGGGTGATATGTGCGGAATCCTCTGTCTTATCAAATTGATCGCACTCCTTGGTGAGACCTTCGCGAGCTCCTCCTCGTCTCCTCGTGGAGGTGAAATCAAGGGGCTAGTTTCTAGTTCTGCACTACCTTCGTGTCTGTAAATTCTCCCACTTCGTGTAGCCCCAAACATCAATTTATTTGCATAACCCACTTTTCACACATTAGCATTTTAATCCAAGTGTTCAAAGACTTAACGTACTTACCTCGTGGTCCTTTAAGGAAGCGTCATTCTGCCTCGCTATAACTGACTGAAGTATCTACCGCGAACTCAGTGATGAATCCTTCTATAATTCGATCGAGCCAATGATCAACAGCGCGCATGATCTTATCCTCTTATGCTTCCAATCTGCACACCAATTATGGAGTCCACACAATCGGTTTGTCGATTTTACACCTTCCTTGGTTATCTGCTAGCTTCGCGATCCACTCGTATAGCTCGGTACGGAAAGATGAGAAGAATATTTCATGGATCTCTGTGTACAAGTAGCAGTCTAACCACTCTTCCTTTGATAGTCGCAGATTCTTGTTCTCATGCGCCACGAACTTGTGAATCTTCCTATCCAACCAATCTTCAATTCCTTTCTTAGTTGGATTCTAGTGATACGACATCAGACATCTTTATGCAGATCTCAGTCCCAGCAACGAAACCATTTTTTGCCTTGTTGGGGCCTAACCCAGGTTTGGAGTTAATTATCTAAACAAATCCATGTACTACTAGCCCTTTCGGCAATAGTCCATGGAGCGCAAACTGAGGTCTCACACGAAGTAGTATGGAGGGGTGTTGGAACCAGGTTTCCACACCCTTGAAATGTTTGAGGGTTTTATTTGGTCCAACTGTGAGTCCCTTCACGCAGGTTACGTCGTGCACTTCCTTGGCCTTCATGCCCTGATATATTTTCCTTCGCGTAGCCCTAACCAGGGGTTGTGGCGTTTCCGCACTACTAGAGCAGCAATCTACACTATTCCCCTAAGTCACACCCACGATCTTACTTATCTTCTTATAACAGTTAGTTATCTTCACATAACCAGATGCCTTATGTTATATTTACTTATTCAGCACATACATATGAGCTCGCATAGTAAATAAACAATAAACTTGCAATTCATACCCAATAATACATAAAATAGGAAAAGATACACAGAAATATGGTAGAACTTCTCTTTATTAAAGCTTCCAACGGTTACAGACTCGACCTTCCCTTCGCACTCAGCTGCAGGGGTCCACACACTCAGCTGCAGACTACTAGACCTTTGCACACTTAGTTGCAAAGCCTTCTCCCACTCTATGACCCAAAGACATTACTTACACTTTGAATTAATGCTTCTATTCCTTCTATTAGATTTTTTATTTTCTACACATAGAGCCTCACTATATTTATACAATCCCATGGTCCGCGGACCATGGGTAGATCTTTCAAACCAACATTACATTACTAAAACAAGGGCAGACAACCCTATGACTCTATTATGACTTCGCGCTCCACACCCACAATTCGCGGAGTCTTTACAATGGACTTAGTCAAAACTTGGGCTTTAAGCCCCAAAACATGCCTTGGGGGGATTCCACACCCAACAATAGGAGAAAAATTACAATACCTACATGATACAAGAAAAAAACCAACTATCTTTCAAGCAGTTAAATCTTAAAAAAGGAATTTAATGAAATCAAGAGAAGCATTTATGTGTGAAAAATAATAATAATAATAATAATAAGAAGGGGAAGAGGAAATTTTATCAACAAATATCCTTATATATTTGAATTGATGCACACAACTTTGAAAAAAATTCATGTTCTTTTATAACATAATATGTGGGGGGGACTGTGGAGGCATGCATGGAGGTTTGGCAAAGGCCAAAGAAATCAAAATAGATATGCATGTGCTTTCTTAGAGTGCATTCATTTTCATAAAATTTTGAACGAGCATGAATTCCCATTTCATCCACCCTTGAGGTTATAAACATTAAAATTTACATGCACACATAACAGGATCATTCTACCTTTAAGGGGAAAGATTTTGCTAAGTTGTTTAACTAATCAATATAATCACATATTCAAAGGGTTTATGACTTTAAACCTAATGTGGTGTTTTATTCCCACCTTTCCCCTTGATTTCATGTGTATGATATCCATTTTGACTATCAACACCACCCATGTTGAGTACAACAAAGTATCAGAAAAACAAACACACTTAAGAACACCACAAGATAGCCAAACTCTCTTGCTGCAACATGATGCACTAAATTTCATATCTCATGCTATACACCATGAAATATCATTTTTAATGTCCTTAGCTAATTCAATGAGCCCTCTTCGTGGAGCATTTAGCATCTGAGTTGAATATGGGTTCCATTTCATGGCCTTGAGCATCACAAATGAGTCTTACATAGTTAATCAAAGTCTAGGTAACTATATAACAACCTTTAGTGCTAATAATTGCTTTTTAGGCTCAAGAACCATTGATAATTCATTGAACCAACACATGTGATCATTGTAGGGTAGAATTCACATCTAGGAGGGATATAACCACCATGACTATGTTAGTTATGAACCAAGAATAGGTATCAAGGTCTAACATGGTAAGGACCTATTGCATCAATTGCAACACCCTCCAAAATTTTAGCCTATGCTTAATTTCGAAGCCTTCCTTGGTCTTGTACATTGTTATCGCAAACACTAAGACTCATTTCGTGTATCTTTTTGGAATGCTTTGGTCCTGTTTGTTACTTAGGAAAAATGTCGTCTTTTCGCATGTGGGTTGTCGCATCAAGTGTAAAATATCATTCTTGCAGTTTCAAGGGTCTGTATTTTTGTTTATGGGTTTTCCTAACCATATAAACACTTGTTGCACTCATTCACAAAGTTTTGAGCATTGTCGCGGAAGTATCGTCATGGTCGTTGTAAAGTGTATTTTTGGTGTCGCACTTGTCGTAATTGGTCACAGAACCGTCACATGGATGCAAATTTATTGTTTATGGGTAATGGGTGATCTATTTTATTAATTTTCCAAGTATTATAAGTGTTACATCACAGTCGAATCTTTATCACTTCACACATCAGTCTCACTCGTCTAACACTTAACCATTTCCTAAGACACTTCCCGACCCAGCACCTTGACCTCACCCGAACTACCTGGACTATGCATCGTGTAGTTCTAGTCCTATAGATGTGACCTTGGCCTTAAATTTTGTGCAATGTGTAGTTCCTGCCTCCCAAGACTACTACATTGCGCAATTCCTGAGCCCAAGGCCTAGCCTTCCCCTCCATAATTGTGTAATCCTCTCAAATAACCTGGCCTTAACCACGCATTGTACAAGCACAATCCCCGAGCTCTCTTCCTAAACCTCTGAATTGTGCAATCCCATAGTGGACCAGCCTCCCTTTCCTCTCAAAACTATGTAAAACTCTCCCAGAGTGACCATCCCTTCAGCGTGTCCCACTGGCTGCCAAAATTGTGCATTGTGTAGTTTCGGGCCTCAAGCCTCAAGCCTGGCTGCTGGAACTTCACAATGTGCAGTCACTGAACCCCCCTTTCACCCTACTATCCAATTTTGGCTCAATCCATCAATCAGAATGCATCATTTTACGCTAGGAGGTTTTCAAGTTAATGTCGTCTCATCATGAGTGAATCGCGGATACAAGTATTTATCATACGATGGAGGTATTATGAAGAGGGGGATGAAGGAGGAGGACATGCAAAATACATCCTTGTAGTTTAACATGCAAGTTGATCTATCAAGGCAAAGCAAATGGGACACCAACTCGTGACTACAACTCAAGACTTAAGATCATTAAAGATTCCTATCACCAGGCCATGAGGAGGTGGAAGAAAAAAGAATTCTCAAGCATACATCATTCATAACAGTAGCAGTGGCTTGACATTTCCACATCCTTTTTCAAGCAGTTCATATCAGCAGTTTCATGTCATGTATTGTCAATGTGAGTTGTTATATGCCACATCATCATTGCGGACCATGTATATTGTGTTCATTGTAAAGTGGAAATCCAGAGGACACATATGCAATATGGAGAGTCGTGTAAGTTGAAAATTCATAGGAATTTAAATAGTCATGAGGGTGGTCAAAGAGTCACAAGGAGATGAAGCATCACCCCTTGGTTATATATACTCCCTCATTGTATGAGAAGAGGACTTTTCACCTTGGCTCCTCCCACAAGGCATTAGAGAGATAAGCTATTTCTTTGACAAGCAAGCATGTGGCTCCAATCCTCCACTACTAGGGCTAGTGATGTACATTGTAAACATGTGTCTTGGAATGTTTACTTAATAACAAAATCCTTCAAGGCCATCACATTCTTCATGCATGGACTATGAATGCTTGTATGACTATTATGTGGATGTTTGTATTTCATGTTTTCTTTCACATGTGCTAATATAGTTGAGCTATTTCGATTATTTTAGTACTTATATTTTTGAGAATGTGAGGTAATGTTTGTTATTATTTTTCCATCATGTGGACTATTCGGTGGGATATTCGAAAAATCTTTCTCTATTTGTTGGTTGTAAATACCATCACATCCACTATGAACTATTTCGATGCATATTAGACAGACGCTTTTGGTTCATCTATGTCTCGTCTTGGGTGGTACTATTACCTCTCACTTAGAAGCTCACTTTCCCCCCTCCCTTTGCAGTAGAATAACCTTGACACATTTGCAAATGAACACTCATCGAGCACACCTTCTTTCTTTTCAAAGGCACCATTGCATCCCTCTCTCATGCTGACAGTTAGATCCAAGGCATATCTTTGAGATATATTGAAATCGGGTCGGTATTGCGGATGTGGCTCCTACACCAAACAGTGTGATGTCTAGTTGGGACTTCACATTGGGGATACCCCTTGGTTGAGGTATTTCCAACACCGTCAACAGTGGCTCTAGAAGGAGGGTCAGATGACAAGTTGAGCCCATTGAATCTAGTTTGAATCTCTTATCTAAAATGTCTCATACACAAACCTTACTTCGGGGTATTTCTCCAATTTTTCCCTTTATCAATTCTCAATCCTTGATGAGCCTCTCGATCACTTGTCCAATTAAACTTTGACAGTGGGGATGTAATACCCATAACCGAGAAAATTTCTGATTTTCTTAAATTTTGTGAAACTTACGAAATCGATGATGACGAATTTTCTTGTGTGCTTTTCTTCCTCACCCTTGAAGGTCATGTTAATAGATGATGCCATACCTTTCCACCTTCTTCCATCCATTCCCTTATTCAATTCATCAAGCCTTTGATAGGTATAATTACCAAGATGTTTGTAAAAGAATTAATCTCTTAAGAATGAATCCTAATGAATAAATTAAGGATTTTTCTGATCGATTCCTTCACCTTTGTTGTGATATTTCTGAAGAAGACATGAATCGGGATTTCTTGAAACAAGAGTTTGAGCACTTGTTTCTTATCTCTTTACACGGTGAACCTGAACCCCCTGGTGTTCCTACTTCCCCGACTCTTGTGAATCATGAGACACCTCTCATTTTGAGGAGGAACCTACTACTCCTTTTGTGTCTTGTCCTCCTCCTTTTCTAGTCTCGATGTTGATGCCTCCATGTGATAGCGATAAAGTTAAAAAAAATGCAAATAAAATTCCTAATCCACCTTCTCATTCTTCTTCTACATTTCATGATTCAAATTCAAGGGAGGAAATTCAATAATGGCTCATGAAGCCTATGGCGAAGACTAACTCCTCCATTCCACAAGATTTTTCCATTGTTCATAGTGCTAGTCTTGAATATGATCTAGATTTTTGTTATCATTTATCATCTACATGCCATGACTCTTTGTACCATGACTCGCTCAATCAATCTACTCCACCAGTTGGTCTTTAACACTCTCTTGATTTTCACGTTGCCGGTCCAAATTATGATCAGGTAAAAGGTAGTCACATTACGCAGGTAGAGGACCAGTAAGGTGGAGATGCTTTTAATATTTCCTCTCTTTTTCAGAATCATCCATGTCAAAATAGTGTGCTTCCATTCTTGGATGACTCTCAATTCACTAATCTCGGTAGTCAATTAAATGTAATCAATTATTTCAATCTATCTGTCGCCTTGGGTAACAACCATTCCAATCATGATGACCTTGTTAATGCATGCAATTATGAATGCTCAGGGGCATAAGCTGACCTTTTAGTTTCTCATGAAGATTTTACTTTGGATCCAAAATTCATTCAAATAAGATGTTCTTATCGAAACCTCCTCTTCATCTCACTATCCCATCTGCTCTACCATCTGCAATGCATCTACTTGCGATGGGGGTACTCCATGCTCTTCTCCATCATCCGATGAGTTAACCTCTCAATTGGCACAAGTTAGTGAGATTATCCACAATGTAAATGAAAACAATCAAGTCTTTGAGTACTCTTTCCAGCCATCATCATTGCTTCACTTGCATGAAGACAACTATTCAAATCAGCTTGCTCATGAAAATTCCTCGATTCATCTATCTTTGGATTTTCAATCAAAAGAACCTTTCGACTTGAGTAATCTAGTAATTGAAGTTGACAAATCTAGTCAAACAAGTGACAGAGTTGGTTTCCATATGGTGAGCAACGGGCTTATTGAAACCGATAGTAGTAGCTACCCTCACACCATGTATGATCTGGTACAATATTCAAAATGTGATTTTACAATTTTGGAAAGTTCCAGGACATCCCAGGGAGTCGATTGTAACACCCTCCTCCCACATTCACCCAGGTAACCATGTCAACAAGGGTAAACATGAGACGAGAGGCTACTATTATCATATTCAACCTCCTAGGTAACCTTAGGGAAGTGGAATCGATGGAACATCACACACAACCATCCAACATCATCAACAGAACCCTCAAGAGACAAGTCAGCCACTCAGATAGCCTGTCCCTCAGTCCCACTTTTGTTATAGAAAATTTAAGACTCAATCGCTCTCATGTTATGGGCAAGGGAGCAACCAGAGACCTAAAATCGCTCTCATAGGCCTACATGCCAGTGACTATGGATGAAACTCTCCAGTTCTATGCCAGCGACTCCAGGATTTGAGCCACTTTTTAGACCCAGAGCCCAGGCCACTACCCAGAATGGAATGAAAGCTCATAATTAAGTAAAGTACAGGGAAAAAATTATGTAAAAGTAAATATTTGATCAAGGCCTTAACCATACCCCTACTAGCCATGATAGGAATTACATCAAACATATCATCAACATGTAACCTACAGGTGTAAACAACATAGTTAAGTATAGGAATCTCTTACTTATCGAAGAATCACCATGAACCATTGATTCCTCGTGTCATTTTCTTCCGTATCACTTATTAGGTCATAGACACAATATCCATTCAAATACAAGTAAAAACATGCTAAGAGCCAAACATAGTTGTTTCCATAAAATGAACATATAAATAGCATAATAGGAACAAAGCTTCAATAAACATATCTACCATCAAAATCCATCTATACACCAATACATTTTACATATGAAAATAAATGGAATGAATTTCTCATCAATCAATGCAATGAACTGATCGGGGATGGGACTACCACGTTCCACCCGGCCATAGATTGGCTTAGCCAAGTCTCTCTTTAGCCAATCATCCCTGTGTCATATTCCAAGAATGAATGTGGGACTCATAGAACACATCAAAAACACCAATCAATGTGGATGCTATTGGATTTCTCCACCTACACCATGAGAAATTTGAGTGCCTCCTAGTCTCTAAGGCTTTACCATGCATCTGCAGTCCAATCCAGGGATCACTAGGCCCTACACTGAGACATACTCTCCAATCTTTACTGTGCATTCTATCTCAGAATCAGTAGGCCCAATGGAGATAGAATCCACCTCTTGGCTTTACCGTATATCCCACCATTCACCGACAAGGATTCCTAGGCCCACCGAGGCACACAATCTGGCTTTACCACAACCCAAAGTTTGGTTGAGGGGTTAGTAGGCTAGTGGCTTCGTGCATCCTTGGTCTGGTTCAGGGACCACTACCACCATGTGTTTTTGAATTCGTATATCCACCCCACTTAACTTTGAATCCAATCCAGCCATCCCACATAAACTACATGAGAGAACCCATCCCATCAAAGCTATCAGGAAATGGAAAGGCTAGGCTAAAAATACTATCACACCTGGAAAAACCTGTGCCATGGTAGAAAAGAAACACATGCAATCCCATGCATGAAAAATCTAGCAAGGGAAATGCACATTCAAGTTGATACCTGTAATGAAGCATGTTGTAGTTGCTTGATCTTTCCTTTCCCTACTTGATATTTTCTTCATCTTGCCTTCTTTTCCTTTCTTTCTCCAATGCCAAAGTGCTCCAAGAAAATTTGGTGTCCAAGAGTATGAGAGAGAGAGAGAGAATAATGAGAGATATCCAAAGCTAAAATAACCAAGTCTTAAACTGACTAAGCTTGCTAATTGACCCTCAAAAGCCCTTTTATCAATGAGGCCTCTATTTTTTTCATTTATCATTATTTTCCTTCATTTTCATCCTCGCGTGCAACATGTGACCTTTCACCTCCTTTTTCTCCTAATTTCCATTATTTTCATAAATAATTGTGCCAAAAATTCCATTTCCCTTTCTAAAGCCTTAGCCATTTCCTTTGCCAATTTCCTTAGCCATAAGCAACCAAATGAACACCCCCACTAGGATGTCGCTCCCACCATTCAACTTGGAATATATGTCTCGTCATCCATGGTATTTATATATTTTACATGAGTTTTTTAACCAGGGCTGTTACAGAACCCTCCCCCTTGGGGGAACACCTTCCTTGGTGTTCAATGACACGTATAACCAACAAGACTGTTGAAACAAAACATACTGCCCATGGAGCTTTATAACATAGCTTGTTGCAGTGTTTACATTGACAATCTACTAAAACATGAAAAACATAGTGTTTATTGGAGCTTTATAACACAACTCATTACGGTATTTAAAATCCACATATACATATACACATTTGCTTCAAACAGAAAATAACCATACTATCTGTGGAGCTTTATAAACTAGCTTGATATAGTATTTACAAGAATACACACACACACACACACACACACATATATATATATGCACATTGTCTCAACCAACAAATAAAAGTATATGATGCTTGTATCCACAACAAGGGAATCCAGAGGCTCACACCTCCATACTCAAAGTAAGGATTCACCTCCTTCCCGGAAGTCCAGAATCCACTGTCAAGGTCAAAGCTGCATCCAATGTCCAATGCTACAATCCAACACTAATTGTCCTCTCAATGAAGAGTTATCAGCTCATTGTTCCAGGGTGCACTCCCAATGTGCACTTGATTCCATTTGTCAATTATAATGACCAAAAAAATCCATATGTGACCTTCCCTTCTTTGCTCCATAGTCCCTCAAGAAATTCGATCACCCCTTCCATGCAGTCACTCAGCTTCCAAGTTCTACTGGCACTCCCATCTCGAGTAGTCCGTCACTTGGAAAGGCTTTCTCACATCGAAAGATACAAAAACCAAGGCATATCCCTGCCTCAAAACCATCATACCAGTCATAACATGCTCATGGAAATCAATGGACACTATTGGGTACCAGGGTCCCACAATGGCCCTACTCCAGAAATTATTTACCAGCATACTGCTACATTTTCCAATTCATTTTGCTGACGTTGCTAATTCTTGCTGTCGATTTCAATCACCCAACTAGGAATTTCATGCATTCATGTACCAAGCACATAACTTCCATTAGATTCAAAATAAATTGAAATAACTTCAAATCATACCTCATTGGTAGCCCGTCAATAAGGTACACTTGCAATCATGTTTACTTCATGTCACAACAAGTCAAACTGGCACATGTATAAAAACATCACATCAGGTTAGCCCAAAACATAACCATCATAAATCATGTGCATAGTAAAAATGAAATACAATACCAATACTCATCCTTCATCGATCCTTACTTCTACCTTTGTTCTTTTATACACACCAGATTAGTTGCCACACCCAGCAAACACCCAATGCATGTTCCTCCACCAAGTTCACATATGCATAGTGTGCATCACACACTAGACAACACTGTGCAACGCATGCATCTATACCTAACATACAACTCCTACACCTAGTTTACAATACAATACAATACATACGCCTATATCTGGTGTACAACATAATACATGCACCTACACCTAATGTACAACATAACAAAAATATGTGTCTAAAGTGCAACATAATGAATGCATATGTCATGATACCATGACTACGCAATGCACAAACATAGTACCGCATGCCCACAACACAACATGTATGACATGCACTTAATCCCACACGTACACCAGTACCACATGTACCAAGCACCACTTGCACAATGTGTGCACCACATCACATGTACAAGGCACCACCTGTACAACGTGTGCACCACATCACATGTGCACGGCACCACTTGCACAAAATTTACACAATTCCATATGTACACGATGCCATTGTACAACATGTACACAATACCACATGTACACGGCACCACATGTACACAGTGCCACATGCAAGACATCTACACAGAACCACCTGCACACAGCACCACATGCACAGATCACCACTTGTACAGTCATGCACACCACACCATATGTACATAGCACCACATGTACAACATGCACGCAACACCACTTGTACATAGAACTATATTTCCAACATGTACATGGCATCATCTATACAAAACACTGCATATCTAACATGTGCATAACACCATATGCACACAACACCAAATATCCATCATGCACAGAGTACAATATGTACACAATACAGCATATCCAACATGTACATAGCATCATCTATACCCAGCACTGAATACGAAACATTCATACAACACTATATGTACTACACCATGTACATAACATTACATAATCAACATGTACACACACTAAATATACACCACACTGCATGCACACAACATCACAGGTGCAACAAGTACAATCATATACAACATATGCATAATAGTACTACCACACATCCAAAACCACACAGACTTTTTACCAAGCAACCTTGCTTCTAGTGTCTTATCCATCCTTGTCCAAGCATGTCGTAGACCACATTTCTTTCACTTTGTTGATGTATCCCTTGGTATAACCTGTCCATAACATAAGCATAATATAATCACATAATATCAACTCTTAAACATATGATATTAACCTTGTATATTTTCATGACTACTCTTCTCAATTGATTCCTCGCAAGACCAGGAACCTCTTCATGCCATTCACTTGCATAAGAAACTATTCATCCACAATAATTATTCTGATGACCCTATCAGACAATGACATAGATACATGTACACATACATCCATCATAAAATAATAATGATATCGTCATTCAATGTCATACATATATACATATGTACATATAAACATCAACATAAAATAATCATGATACATGATCACCATGTCAGACAGTGACATAGATACATGTACAGATACATACATCATAAAATAATAATGATCTCGTCATTCAACGTCATACATACATACATATGTACATATAAACATTAGCATAAAATAATCATGATTCATGGTCACCCTGTCATACCTGACATACATACATGCCTACATGTATACATATATAAACATCAACATAATCATGATCACAACAAAATTGCCAGATATTATCAGGTCAAGGTTAAGAGAACTTCCTTTATTCATGCACAACATGCACGACACTAAGAACAGTTCCCAACATAGCCAAGGCATCTGATAGCTCAGATCAATTTACTTTAACTTTTCTTGATTACCTTTCCCATGACTGTTATGTCATCGTCCATTTACCACAATGGACCCAACCAATCCAACCGACTATCATAGTCTTACCTTCCACTGTGTTGACTCATACACTGAGCTTCATTTGTGTCTTACATCACTTGTCGAGTACCACACATCTCTCCTCAAGCTCCATTAACTTTTCCTCTTTCCCAATAAATCCCTGAGACTCAAAACATAAAAGGAAACAACAGAAACAACAAGAAAAAAACCATGAAAACCAATAACAACACGACTCTGCAAACGAAGTGGTATGCCCATACTCTAGACATAAATAAATTTTCAAATCAAGCACAAGTGAATCAAAAAATACCAAAAGCACAAGACAAAAAACAAACACCATGACTCAATCCCCATGGTTCCCAAGGAAACTCAACCGGATCCTTCTTCAATATTTCATGGCAACCTCTTTGTACCATGCAGTCCCCTGCATCATATTGTTATAAACACATAAATTTCAATGTATAAATAAACAAAACAATACATTAGTTACCTTATCTTTTTGTGCCAAGCACGTTGCTTGCAACTGAACACATCCATGCCATCTCTCAATGGATTCCAATCCTTTGACAAATCCACCTGTAACTAAAGACTAGCTAATATACCTGTTAAGTACATTTTCATGAATCTAGCACATATCCACATAATGTCAAACAAGATCAAGGTTAAGAAGACTTCTTGTAGGAAAAGCACTTGTTCGTTTGGAATTAGGGTTTCCAAACATAGCCAAAGGAATTCTTACCTAATTCCTTTCTTTTACATTTACCTTGCTACATCTAAGTCTTACTATGCACTATCACATCACCCAACTTTTAGTTATATAGCCACATCAATTATTACCTTGTCAGGCTAATACCAACATGCTTCTTGAAACTGATCACACATGTCAACCACATGTTCCAAATATCCATACAATCATATCTATCAATTTGAGATCAACTTTTACAAACAATCATGTCATAATCCATAGTCAACACATAGTCATAAGACATAATGTTACAACTATCACTTATTACACTCATGTACATATCATCTATCTCAACACATATGTGTTAGTAAAACTATCTTAAATCAAGGTCATTGGAATGCATCCTCATATTATGAAATTTATCAAACATTCATCCAACTTGCAAACATACAATGTTAAATAAATCAAATAGGCACCCAACACTCAGACACCATATAGTCGTCAGAATCAAACAACCAAGCACCAAATACATGACATAAGGAAACTCATACCTTAATGTATATCAGGGAAGGCTATCTTGTCTACATAATAAAGCTAGGTTAGCATGATACAACTTCATAACATATCAACTCAAATATAAATCATGATATCCATAATAGTAACTAACTAACTTGTTCATGTCATAAGCTCATAAGCATTTATCATTTATGCATAGAAATCACATATGTACGATTGATCTAGATTACTAACACACAATGCAACACAATAAGTCGAATCATACTTGAATATCGCAACTAGAACCATCTGCATAGGTCAAACTAGGTTAACGCAATACATATAACATCAATATCTTTAATGCAATGAACATAACCATCACACATATGACCAATCTAAATTATAACATCAAGATCTCAACGAAATAACCCTAATCATCAAGTTAATATCACATAACAACAATAATCTATATATCATGCTCATCAACAACATAAAACCTAATCGTCAAGCAAATTGTCATATAGCAACAACAAGTTAACCTATAACATACTCATCGACAACATATAACATGATCATCAAGTTATCTAACATATACAAAAATAGCAATGTATACAACCATGGGTTACTACCATCCTTGACTATCTGACACATGTGCATATAACTAAATTGATCAACTAACATCTATCATGAATGAAACCATAACATCAAAATACATGTACATAAACCTAATGTATATAAACCTAATGCATATAAATATCCTTAACTTACATACCTACATGCCAAACATACAATACTTATATGATGATCTTCTCTTACCCCAAAGTCTAATGTTGCAACCTCATTATGATGATTGCATCTCATGCTCTTTCTCAGCCAACACATTAGCATCATAACAAGCAATAGCATCATGATTACCTAAATTTCATACAATGACTTCACAAGGCATATTTGACCTACTATTCATGCATAACTATAACTAAGACCATAAATGCATAACATCTGCATATATACATATAACACATGAGCACAAAACCATATACACACCATTCTAGCTAGAGTCCAGTCATCAAGATATGACCATACCAACTACACAAACCATGACCTCATGCACGACAAAAACAACCATTGCACGTGCATTTAATAACATGTGAACACTTACATGCACAACAATGCATAATCGACCATACACACATGAAGACATACTCCATGAAAACACCTTCAACCTTCTAATGGCGACATCACTACAACCATGATCAACTCCATGTAAATGCAACAAGCATATGGACTACATGCATAAGGAACACATACGCAACCAATCATGAATGCATGACCAACACACATCCCAAGGAGAGCACAAACACGCTATAATACCACTCTATAACACCCTCCTCCCACATCCACCCAAGTAACCATGAAAATTGTGGTAAACATGAGACAAGCGGCTACTATGATCATATTCAACCTCCTAGGTAACCTTAAGGAAGTGGAATCGATGGAAAATCACATGCAACCATCCAAAATCATCAACAAAACCCTCAAGAGACAAGTCAACCACTCAGGTAGCCTGTCCCTGGATCCCACTGCTTTTCTGCACAATTTAAGGCTCAGTTGCTCTCATGCTATGAGCAAGGGATTAATGAGAGGTCTAAAGTCACTCTCATAGGCCTACATGCCAGTAATTTTAGACAAAACTCTCCAGTTCTATGCCAGCGACTCTAAGGTTTGAGCCACTTTTTAAAGCTCAGAGCCTAGGCCACTTCCTAGAATGGAATGAAAGCTAAAAATTAAATAATGTACAAGGAAACAATGATGCAAAAGTAAATAGTTGATCAAGGCCTTAACCAGACCCCTACTAGCCATGACAGGCATTTCATCAAACATATCATCGACATGTAACCTACAAGTGTAAACAACATATTTAATTATAGGGATCTCTTACTTATATGAGAATCACCATGAACCATTGTTTCCTCATGTCATTTGCTACCTTATCACTTATTACGTCATATACAATATCCATTTAAATAAAGTAAAAACATATTGATATCTATACATAGTTGCCACCATAAAATGATCATATAACTCGCATAATAGGAACATAACTTCAATAAACATATCATCCATCAAAACCCATATATACACCAGTATATTTACAAATGAAAATAAATGGAATGAATTTCTCATTAATCAATGCAATGAATCGACCAAAGATGGAACTACCACGTTCCACCCGACCATAGATTGGTTGAGCCAAGTCTCTCTTCATCCAATCACCCGCGTGCCATATTCTAAGCATGAATGTGGGACTCATAGAACACATAAAAAACACTAATCAATGTGGATGCCACTGGATTTCTCTGCCTACACCAAGAGAAATTTGAGTGCCTATTAGTCTCTCAGACTTTACCATGCATCCACAGTTCAATCCAAGGATCATTAGGCCCTACACCAAGACATAATCTCTAGGATTTATCGTGCATTCCATCCCATAATCACTAGGCCCAATGGAAAGAAAATCCACCTCTTGGCTTTACCATATATCTCACCATTCACCGGCGAGGATTCTTAGGCCCACCGAGGCACATAATCTGGCTTTACCACAACCCACAGTTTGGTTCAAGGGTTACTAGGCCAGTGGCTTTGTACATCCTCAATCTGGTTCAGGGACCACTACCACCATGTGTTTTTTTATTCGGAGATCCACCCCACTCAGTTTTGAATCCAATCCAGCCATCCCACATACCCTGCATGAGAGAACCCATCTCATTAAATCTATCAGGAAATGGAAAGGCTAGGCTAAAAATATTGTCACACCTAGCAAAACCCATGCCATGGTAGAAAATAAACACATGCATTCCCATGCATGCCAAATCTAGCAAGGAAAATACACATGCAATTTGATACCTACAATGAAGCCTATTGTAGTTGCTTGATCCTGCCTTTCCCTACTTGATCTTTACTTCCTCTTGCCTTATTTTCCTTTCTTTCTCCAATTCCGAAGTGCTCCAAGAAAATTATAAGTGTCCAATATTATGAGAGAGAGAGAGAGAGAGAGAGATTAATGAGAGAGCTCCAAAACTAAAATGACCAAGCCTTACACTGATTAAGCTTGCTAATTGATCCTCATAAGCCCTTTTATCAATGAGGCCTCTAATTTCTTCATTTTCCATTATTTTCCTTCATTTTCCTCCTCACATGCAACCTGTGACATTTCACCTCCTTTTTCTCCTAATTTCCATTATTTTCATAAATAAATGTGCCCAAAATGTCATTTTCCTTTCCAAATCCTTATCCATTGCCTTTTCCAATTTCCTTAGCCATAAACAACCAAATTAACACCCCCACTAGGATATCTCACCCACTATTCAGCTTGGAATATGTGCCCCATCATCCTAGTATTTATATATTTTACATGAGTTTTTTAACCAGGGTTGTTACATTGGGGCACTTCAAATTCCGTTGATGGTTATGTCAGGATCTTGCGACTCTGGTAAGGCCCCCAAACTAAGTCAAATATTATTTCCCTTGTGCGATCCTTCTCCTTGAATGGTTTCACTCGATGAGAACTTATTTCTTGAGAAATGTATGTTATCTCGGATGTGATCTTTCAAATTTCCAATATTTTAATCCCGACCGGATTCATGAATCTTTTTCAATTCATTCACCTTCATGCAAATCTCTCCCAGAAAACTCGGATTTGGAATCTGTATCTCTCATAGAGTCATAGAATTGCAAATTTGATCATTCCAAAGACCATCTTTGGCTGAAGGAATTATACTTGTCAAGTTCATTTCATGATGATCATCTCCTGGATTTCTTTGCAAGTATCATATCGCAAATCTTGTTCTTCATCGTACCTAAAATCCTCTTGAGTGATAATGAATGCATGAGTTATTGCACGAATCAATTCCTTATATGTTCACCATGTCTTGATTGGTTTCATGTATTTGCTGTGTTGGCATCCCTTTTAAAGTATTTTCATGATTATGATGCTTGTACAATCTATCACCAGTTATAGTAAAACGATGTGTCACATATGGCTTGCAAGGAACTTGGCTCGATTGTTCAAAGCATTTTCAGAACCATTCAAATTGATTTATCCTCGTCTATTATAAATTTGGAATATGTTGCTTTAATAATCTCATCTAATCATTATTCTATATTTGGTTATTACCATTCATGTTATCGTTTTCCCACCAGTGTATCCAATGGTAGTTGTTTTACATCCTTCGATCTTCATCGTTCAACATCTTACTATTCGGATTTTTGTCAATCAGTTGAGGCACTTCAGTCTCTACTGATGGTTATGCCAGGTCCTCATTGTCTTGACATGAATGTTGAATATGATCAAATCTATTTTCCCTCGCATGATTCTCATTATAATCCTATTCCTCTAATTTAAAATCCATCTTTTCAAATATTTCGGGGTTTTCAAGAGGATTATCATGTACTTTATGATCCAAGCGATGAATGGTTGGAGAGATCTTACTCGGCAAGCTCCATTGCAATAAACAGGTTTTGACCTTTTCTTGTGCTTGCCAAGTAGGATGTCATAGAAGAAGGTGCATTCAAAAGAAGTCTTCAAGGTTTGTCTGATTATTCTTTCTTTCGAAAAGGTAAGAATGTGGATTGGAAGAAAGTAGTGGTTGTGACACATCTTTCTTCCCACAGGAAAGACCTTCAAATGTTTGTGAAAGTTATTTAAGTTTTTATCTTTTCTATTTCACTTTACTTTATATCAGTTTTAATTGTTCATATCTTTGTGGATGCAGGTTAGGAACAACTACAATGGCTTCGTTGGAAATTCCATTATACATGACCCCAAACATCTAGTTGTTAGTTTAGGAGTATGATTAGATGCACCTTAGTTTCATTCTCTTGCACCCATCTTGTGTTGTTCTCTTTAGTCTCTCTTGTATTTTCTTACTTTCTCTTGTATTATGCTTTGGTTTAGCTACTTTTGTTCATATTTTTATTTTGTTCCCTTGTTGTGTGTTGTGTTTCCTTCATTTTGTTTCTTTTGTTTTCTTTCTTGTTATTCATCTCTTTTTTTTTTCATCATGTGAATAAGTGTTATTACTGGACATGTTGTGGATTTTAAGTATATGAGTGGCTGAACTATAGAGAGTATTGTGACACTTCATCATTTGGCTAGCCTTTTGTCTGTCTTTCTTGTGTTGGTTACATCTTTTAATCGATGATGTTCTGATGGAAAATACGATCCATGCATAAGGAGAATTTTGGTCCAACCATGAACTTATGTCTAGTCCATAAACCTCATGCCCACACTCAGTATTTATGTTATGGTGTCATCAAGCTTATCCAACTAGTAAAAACAGAGAATGGGAAAAAATCTAAATGAGAAACCTAAATTAGAGGTCTCTATATGCTTCTCTGAAGGAACAACCTCTTCCACTCCCAATAAGTAGGGATCCCTCTTTCGCCCCAAAATAAATAAGTGTAGATGAACAATTTTATGTAAATAAATAATAAAGGTGAAAGAAGAGAAAGGATTCCTATGTAGAGAGGTGAAGCAAGAAACTTCATCGAGGTACTTTCCAGGCATCCTAGAAGTAGAGCAAAAAACAATTTCCTGCGTGACTCCGTTGGGGTACTATCTGGGCCTGCTAACAACAGAGCAACACCGGATATGAAAAATTGTACTCTAAAAATATTAAGCTCGTGAGCTGCAATACCCTTCCCAACTTGAAACATTGTGATTATGTTGAATCTTATGTGGTGTTCAACGGAGAAGGTATAGAGGCGACCATGCCTATTCGTGGGGTAAGTGGGAAGGCTAAAGTGATTTGCATGATGAATTAATACTCCCCAAAGAACCAAGGCCCTGCACGAAAGAGTTAACCAAAACAAAGAAGCTGGAATTCTTCCAATGTGTCACCAACTATTGTACCGACTGCAACACCCTCCAAAATTTTGTCATGTGATTAATTTTAGAGCCTTCCTTGGTCTTATACATTGTTGTTGCAAACACTAAGACTCATTTCATGTATCTTTTTGGATTTTTTTGGTCCCTTTTGTTACTTAGGAAAAATGTCATCTTTTCGCATGTGGGTTATCGCATCAAGTGTAAAAGATCATCATGGTGTTTTCAAGGATCCATATTTATGTTTATGAGTTTTCCTAACCATATAAACACATGTCACACTCATTCACAAAGTTTTGAGCACTGTCACACAAGTATTGTCACGATCGTCGTAAAGTGTATATGTGGTTTTTCACTTGTCATAATTAGTCATAGAGCAGCCACACATAGGAAAATGTATTGTTTATGGGTCATGGGTGATCTATGTTGTTGAGTCATCAAGTATTCTAAGTGTTAGATCATAGTAAAAGCTTTATCACTTCACACATCAGTCTCACTGGTCTAACACTTAACCATTTTCGAAGAGGCTTCCCAACCCAGCACCTTAACCTCACCCAACTTGCCTAGACTACATATTGCACAGTTCCAATCCTCTAGTTGTGACCTTGGCCTTTGCTTCTACGCAAGGTGAAGTTCCTACCTCCTAGTACTACTCCATTGTGCAATTCCTGACCCCAAGGCCCAACCTTCCCTCTAGAATTGTGCAATCCTCTTAGACAGTGTGGCCTTTACTGTGTATTACGAAAGCACAATCCCCAATCTCTCTCCCTGATCCTCTGAATTATGAATCCCACAGTGAACCAGCCCCCCTTTCCTCTCATAACTGCACATAATTATCCTATAGTGACCATCCATTTATCCTGTCCCACTAGCTGCCAATACTACGTAGAAATGTCCCTCAGCCCAGCCTGAACTATGCATTGTGTAGTTTTAGGCCTCAATCCTTAGCCCTAGCTTCTCGAACTATGCAATGCATAGTCACTAAGCCCCCCTTTCACCCTCGTACTCGGTTTCGTCTCAGTCCATCAATCAAAATGCATCATCTTAAGCTAGTAGGTTTTTCAAGTTGATGTCATCTTGTCATGACTAAATCGTAGATACAGGTACCTTATCATACACTGGAGGGATTATGAAGAGGGGGATGAATGAGGACGATGTTTAAAATACATTCCTATAGTTAAACATGCAAGCTAATCTATCAAGGCAAAGAAAAGAGACACCAACTCATGACTACAACTCAAGACTTGAGATCATTAAAGATTCCTATCACCAAGCCATGAGGAGGTGGAAGACAAGAGCATTCTCAAGTAGACATCATTCATAGCAGTAGCAATGGCTTGACATTTCCACATCATTCAATTAGTTCATGTTGGGAATCACAATTTCCGTTAGAGAAAAACCCACAGGTGTTAGTCAACAATCACATCGCCAGAGATAGGGATCCACGAGGCGTGTTTTGTCCATGTCACGAAACACACGGGGAGCGTTAGTTTATCCAATGTCCAATAGTCTCCCCCCCCCAATGCCAGCCGGTTGTGTATCGAACTCATGACCTACACTCTCATACCACTTGTTGGGAATCATGATGGTCATTAGAGAAAAACCCACAGGTGTTAGTCAATGATCACATCATCATAGATAGGGATCCACGAGACATAGTTTTTCCATGTCACGAAAAACATGGGGAGCAGTGGTTTATCAAATGTCCAACAATTCATATCAATGGTACCATATCATGTCTTGTCATGAGTTTTCATATGCCACATCATCATTGTGGACCATTTATATTGTGTTCATTGTAAAATGGAAATCCAAAGGACACATATGTGATATGGAGAGGCCTATAAGCTGAAAAGTCATAGCAAGTCAAATAGTCATGAGGGTAGTCAAAGATTCACAAGGAGGGGAAGCATCACCCCTTGGTTATATATACTCCCTCGTTGTATGAACAAAGGAATTTTCACCTTGGCTCCTCCCGCAAGGCGTTAGAGAGATAAGATAGTTCTTTGAGGAGAAAGGAGTGGCTCAAATGCTCCACTACTAGGGATAGTGGTGTACATTGTAAACTGTTATGAAACTAGCTCACAGAAAGATAGAAAAGATAGATCAACACCTTAGAAATAAGCCTCTTCGAGGGGGCAACCTCCTTTATATTACACAAATGAACAATTATTAGGTGATACAAATGAAAAGACCTCCTTTCTATATATAGGAGTCTAAGGGGTCATAATATAATCAGAGCTGACATAACAA
>APFE030758145.1:0-28074 GCA_000404065.3 Pinus taeda | reverse complement strand
CTATCTTCTTTTAAATTAGAAACTTCTTTTACAATGTACTGGTGCAGTCCTTTACCAGTACGCGGGCTGCAACCTGCAAAGAGGTACAACCCTCTCTCGTTCTCCAGCTTCTCCTGGAAGGGAGCTACAACCCCCTTTAGCTCTTGTACTAGCCAAGATACTAGTACGTAGGAGCTGGCCTACAGAAGGCTACAACCTTCTCTTTCTTCCAGGGACCATGATTCATAAATTTTCAGACTGGATCCATGAACATCAATCAATCATCAAGAATTTCTCCATCAACCAATCTCCTTTTCACCAATTAGATCTGAATCAAGTAGATACTTCTCTGACAGATGTACCCAAAACACAGTACCAGAAACTACACACCAAAATCTGAACCGAGAACACAGCAGCAATAAACAGAAGCAGCTAGATCACAACTCAAAAATATATGCGCTATTTCAATAACCTGCAACAAGCGTGCATACACTTCTGTGTTTGGAACAACCTGCTATACGATGTTTTCATTCACTGAACTAGCGTGTATATGCGCCTTCGCTTCACTGAACCTGCGTACAGATTTATAATGGATAATTCGCTCTTTCAGATATTCAAACACTAATTAACCTAGACTATCAGTGTTATAGATCAAGCCAGTGCCACCTATAACAGACCAAAATCATACAAAGATACTATCATTCAAGCTTAAAGATTATAACCCATCAATAGAACTTATCCTTCTCTTTGCGCTAAGGTTCCTCCTTCATTCAAATCTAGATCTGCACCATAACCCAATTACCAATATTCCAGATCTAGCACTTTATTAGATATTCAATAATAATTCAGATTATTCTTTGCCACATGATCTCCTTCCTCTTTTATAGTCTTAGGCCTTCCACAATACCACGGTCCAAAACCATAATAAACCAATACCACGGACCCAATACATGGGATCAACACTTCTGATGAGGTACCACGGTCCAAAACCATAGGTTCAAATACCAAGGACTAACTACCATGGACCAAAGGTAAGTTCTCCAACATATACGCGCCCTTGTAATGTCTAACCCGTGTGTATACGCATCTTAGTCTAGTTGAACCTGTGTATATGTCTTTTCCTTCATTCTAAAATCCTGAACTGAAATCTGTTATCAAAGAGAGTTACCATCAAGGACAAAACCTGTGCCATGGCTCCAAACCTGTGCCATAATGCCAACACCTTCTTCCATAAACAAGCCCAAGCCAGGAAAGGGCAAAATTCCATCATGGAAATAAAAGAAGAAAACAACATCTTGAAGGATTTTACATGCATATAAAAGGTAGCCTCTGAACACTTTGGGAAGTTGTACAGGGAGGACCTATTGGTTGAACAGAATGACAGCCTATTAGACGTTGTCCCTAGCCTCATCACCTCCAAGATGAACCAGACACTTGAAAGCAAAATCACACACAAGGAAGACAAGGAGGCCCTTTTCGCAATGGATCCCGACAAAGCCCCGGGACCGGATGGTTTCACGGCTAGATTTCTACAAACTTACTGGCAGATCGTCGAGAAGGAGTTCCTCAAAATGATTCAAAAGTCCCAAGACTGCCAAAAGATTGGAGGTTGTACAAATTCAGCGTTTCTTGCCCTCATTCCCAAAAGAGAAAGGAGCAAACTCTTTCAGCAGATGCCGCCCAATTTCCTTGTGCAATATTGGGTACAAAGTTATAACCAAAGTGATAGCTAACAGGTTGAAAAGAATTCTACCCAAAATCATCCTCGACAGCCAAGGAGGATTTATTCAGGGCAGACAGCTGGTATACAACTTTGTGTTGGTTCAAGAGGGGATCCACTCCAGCCTTCATCGAAAGGAAAAAGGTATGGCTATTAAATTAGATCTTGCAAATGCATTCGATCGTGTTAGGCATAATTTTTTGTTTGATGTGCTTCATAAACTGGGGTTTGGTCAAAAATTCATCAAGTGGATCAGATCATGCATTTCAGAACCCTGGATTTCCCCCCTGGTGAATGGTAGGGTGGCGGATTTTTTCAAAGCCTCTAGAGGACTGAGGCAGGGGTGTCCCCTTTCACCCCTCCTATTTGTCCTTCAGTCCTCTGTCCTCAGTTTCAACTTAGATAAAAATCAACAAGAGAAGGAAATCACTGGTCTGTGCATTGCAAGAGGGGTAAAAAATATCAATCATGCCCTCTTTGCGGATGATACAATACTGTTAGGCGCTGCTTCTCTTCACTCAGCTATAAAATTTAAAAAAGTTCTGGAAGATTACAGTAAGGTTTCAGGCAGCATATTAAATAAAGGAAAATGTAATATTTACTGTTGGAATACCCTTGTTTCAATTGCAAATTCAATAGCCAGATGCCTAGGATTCGAAGCCTCTATTTCCTGGTCCTCATTTAAATATCTTGGGTTGCCAATTTTCCACAGGAGGGCCCTGAGCAGAGACTGGTACCCACAATTAGACAAATTCAAAACAAAAATGCAAGCTTGGGGAGCTTCTTGGCTCAATATCACTGGAAAATCAGTGCTCATTAAAGCAGTACTTAGTAGTCTTCCATTATTTAAATTCCCAGTCCTTCTGGCACCTGTGGGAATCATCAAAAAGATGGAGGAGCTAATTAGACAGTTCTTCTAGAAAGGAGGCAAGAAAAACGAGAAGAGGATTTCCCTAGCCAATTAGGAAACAGTCACCAAACCAATTTATGAGGGAGGATTGAATTTCAAAGACCTCAGAGCTCACAATCTAGCCATGGGAGCCAAAATATTAAGGAAAATCATAGCGCCTAATCTAGGTTGGGTACAAGTTGTGCTGTGGAGAAAATATTTTAGAGGCACGAGGCTCAGATGCCTGGAACAGCCAAAAAACGAACTCAGAACTCCTCTCAGTTTGTTCATCAACAGAATTGGCCCACTGATCAGCAATCATGATTTCTGGATCCCATGGAATGGCAAACGAATTCAATTATGGACTGACAGTATCCTGGGCAGACCACCACTGGTTGAGCTGAGAGGCACGTTAGAATTGAAACGTTGGATGTCGGAGCAGAATATCAACACTTTGTGGGACGTTTCAACCTGGAAGGAAGATGCCTAGGTGGGTTGGAAGCAGCTCATTGTTCCTCACGCATTGATTTCAAAGCTAGCTACGCTCTACATGAATTTACACGGGCTAGGTCCCACTCATGTGCGCAGGCAGGACGTGAGAGTTTGGGGCACAATGCCCGCAGGCTACATAGTAGCTTAAGGATATGACAAGTGTTTGGAGCATCCCCATGTGCCCCCCAATCCTGCCCCCTGGGTTTGCGTATGGAAAATCCCATCAATTCCAAAAATTGATCACCTCTGTTGGCTCCTATGCCATCAAAAAATCCTTACAGAAGACAGGCTTCAGAAAAGGGGCATCTATGGCCCCTTTAGATGCATGATGTGCAAATAAAACTCAGAAACTGCCCTCCATCTTATGGTCAAGTGCAAGTTTGCAATCTCCATTTGGCGGGAACTTCTTGAGGCCTGGAAATACAAGTACACTTTTCCCACCTCAATTTTGGAACTATTCGCAGGTTGGATGATCAGACATCCAGGTCCACTTCCAAAAAACAAAACAATCAGGGCAGCGTGGAGTGCTTTGCCTAAATTTATCAGTTGGCAAGTTTGGTTGGAAAGAAATAGAAGAATATTCCAGAGCAAGGAACAGGACTATAGATTAGTTGTCAACTTAGTGAAAAGCCAGCTAGTTGAGTGGCTGGCAGACAAAGGAGATGATTTAAATCTAAATCAGCAGGACAAAGATTTAGGATATGTCCTCAACTTCAAATTTCAAAAATTGAGCAAATCCCCTCTACCCCTCAAATAATGGCAAATCAGGAAAAACGAAGAAGACTTCCAGTACTGGTTGTCCAACCAACCTCTTCCCTCTCTCTTCTTTGATGGGGCAGCAAAAGGGAATCCAGGAATTGCTGGCGCGGGAGGGCTTATCATCAATCCAGATGGTTCTTCTCCTCACAGATTTGCTTGGGTATTAGGTCATGCCTCTAGTATTCAATCTGAGGCGATGGCCCTCTTCCAAGGTATTAAACTCCTCAAAGAGCTGGGACTTGAGGAAGCAAATGTCATTGTAGATTCATAGGTTATCATAAGTACAGTGGTGAACAATTCCATCCCAGCTGATCTGCATCTTGCAAGGATTATTACAAGGATCAAAAACATGGCCAAGTCCCTAAATTTGAAGTACTTTCATGTATTAAGAATCAATAACAAAGAAGCTGACATTGAGGCAAACAAGGCAGTTCACTTAGACGTCGGCACAATTCTCAGAGACAAGGAAATCCTTTGGGACCCATTCCCTTAAAGAGCCATGTTTTATTGCTTTATATTACAGCAGTTTGTTTGTATCTTTCAACTCGGGAAATTAGCAGCCAAAGCTCACTATCTCAAGTGTAAAAAAAGGAAGCTGAAAAGAGTAGGAGACTTATTCCTTCTGTTGGACAGCCATGCAGAATTTTTTTCTTTCTCCTGTAACCGAATTTGAGGCTGTTAGCCAATCAGTCAATAAAATCATATAACCGTTCTTGTAAAAAAAAAAATTACTATAAACATTTAAGAAATTTTACAAATAGCTCGCAGTGATGTAGCTACAGCCATTGGAGAAATTTGAACAACGGTTAATAGTCACAAAACAAGTTGCTAACTATTAAACTATCAAACAAGCAGTCACAAGCTATTTAAACTATCAATGTATTAACCATTGAGACTTTAAAACAATAATTCCAAGTTTATATAATAGGTTGGTTTCATAAACAGAGAATACTAGGTAAATCACAGATAAAAAAAATAGTGAAACAAACCACCATGCAGCAACAGCAAATCTGTAAAATATACCATCTTAAAGAACCAGATTCTGAAACTCTATTTTTTGAAATCAAAGTTGGAGTGACATGGCCTTAAGGCACAAACACCCCCGAAGTTAAAATGAATTGAAATAGAAATTCCCAGAAACGCAATTCTTTAAAACCACAAGCAAAAACAAATTCCTACTTTTTGATTTATCACTTTTGTAAAACATATAATGTGAAAAATTATCTATAGTTGTAAAAAGAGAAGGAAAACCAAATTTATTCTATTAATATGTTTTCATATAACTCATGGCATCCTGAGTGCTTCATCCACTAAGACATGATGTCAATCAACTTGCAACAAAACTGTACCAAAAAAAAAAAAAAAAAACCAAACTTACATAAAATAATTATTGCAAAACTCCTTCAACATTTAGTGTGCAGCATTTGATATACATCAAAGTTTCAGTCAACAACCAAATAATCAAAACCCATGTAATGAAAAAAAAACAAACAAACAAACAAACAAACAAATAAGCAAACAAACAAACAAACAAACAAATAAGCAAACAAACAAACAAACAAAACAAACAAACAAACACACAAACAAAAAAAACACAATATAATGTTGTCAACATACCTAGCAATGAATTTATACAACTCAAAAAGGTGGGAGTATGCTCCAGCTCCAATGAGAGTATGCTCTAGCTCCAATATCCTTACCAACTCATTGTGAACCACTTGGTTTTCCTCCCAACCATATTCAGGAAGAACTTCTCCCCCTGGAACCCCCGAGCTACAAAATCTCCTAAGAAGTACCAAAAGACAATGGTAGAGAGATTTGCAAGGAAAACTAAGGAATCAAATTTTCACTTCCTCTCAATACCACTCATGACCAACCTCAATAGCTAGAGATATTAGGATTTTAGTAAGAATTTCATATTTATTTTGGAAGCAGTTGGCTACTCTCCATATCTCTCCCTCTCACCATTTTCCTCAAGTCTCTTCCACTCTTGGCATCATAATCCACATCCAAGTGAGAATACATGAGACTCGTATATAGGAGGAGCAACCAATTCTCATCATAAAGGAGGAGTAATGTGCATGCATTGGATTCCATTTAGAGGAGTGGAATTTATGCCATTAAGGAGAGGTATGCATGCCTTAGTTAAGGAGAGTGTAACATATGCATTAAAGAGAGCGTAAGAGGAATATTTTATGAAATATTTTTAATGAGTGAAAAGGAATATGCCATTCTTTGATGAGTGCATAAAATAGAGTGTAATGTATTATTTAAAAGAGAGAGAGAGTTACATAGAGCCATGATAATCATGAAGGAGAGGTGTGAATTGGTTGAGGAAATGAAGTTGACTTGTAATTCCATTTTAATAATAATATCATAGTCTCATAAAAGATAATAATATTATTAATAATATTGAGGATTTAGTCAATATTTAACTATTAGGATTGATTAATGATAAGTTAAGTGGTTTTTCTTCAATTTTTCTTGATTACCAATTTATGCAAGGCAATTTACTATTTTTGGAAAGTCATGCTTGAGATGTTGGACATGACTTTCTCTTATTATAAAGTTATTCCAGAATTGTGAGAATGAAATTTTATTTAAGGAAATTCATCTATGAGTGGTATTTTTCTTCTGTAGAATAGGGATTCTGCACCCCTATTTCATGAATATTCATGCCTTAGTAGATTGAGGAATCTGAGCCCTGATCTACTCCAAAGATCCAAGATATCACAACTTGACCTTTTTAAATATTCAGGACTCTACGCCCTAAATATACAAGACTCCATGTCTTTATCTTTCTTGGATTTAGGAATCCATGCCCTAATTTCCATGCCCTCTCATCTATTGTGCTTTGAAACTTTTTGTTTCTCCTTATGGTACTGATTGTGAGCTTTTACCCATCTGATGGTTCGTTGGTAAGGCCTTGTTCAAATACCTACACACATTACAATCTCATATATCAAAGGAATCAAATGAATTTCATAATGAGATTAACTTAATCACATTTTACCAAGAATGATGCATGACTTCCACATTCATTTTGGTTTTGAAGAAATGACTTCCACAGTCATTCATAATTGAACATCCTTGTTGGAAAATGACCAGGTACACTACCACATCCTGCTTAGTACAATATTATACATATATATTCACATAAATCATGTATCATCCATAAATCATAATTAACCATCTATTTCACATAACCATGAGCATACATGGATCTATGTGTCTCAATCTTGGATTACCATCCATGTCATACACTTGCTTCATAAATCAGATGCAAAAAGAGAAACATATGTATAACATTTACTTAATCAAAACCATCTAATACAGATAATCAAAGATATCATACATCAGAGGAAATATAACTATTTAAAACTTTGTTCCCAAATCTAGTGATCAGTGTTCCATACATAAACATAAAAGGAAATATGACTATGTATATATAATATTATTCCTCAATCAAGTGATCAATCTGTCATATACATAACTCATCAAAAATCACCCTTGATAGGAGTGAAAAAACTATACTAGGAAAAAACATAGGACACTACATACTCCCCCTCTTGGAGTAAGCTTGGCCCGAAGTTTAACTAAATGAAAAAGGAAACTCAAGACGCATAGAAGATGCATCTTCCCAAGTGGCGGAACTAGGACTGTACAGGTCCCATTGGACCTTTACTTGTTCCACCATGCAATATCTGAGTTGTCGAGTGCGATGGTCCAAAATGAAAATTGGCTCTGCCTTTAGATTCCCTTCGTCCGTTACCTGTAATTGATGTCAATCTAAAATGTGAGAAGGATCATGAACATACTTACGTAGTACAAAAATATGAAATACATCATGCATACAATGAAAAAATGGTGGTAAAGCAAGACAATATGCCAGTAGTCCAACCCTTTCGATGATCCCAAAAGGCCCAACAAATCGAGGAGAAAGTTTATGTCCTTTCCCAAACCTAATAGAGATTTTTTGAGGTTTTACTCAAAGGAAAAAAAATCCCCTTCTTTAAAACTACGATCCACTCTATGCATATCAGCGTAGCTCTTCTGTCTATCATGTGCCTCGTTTAATCTTTGTCTTACATGACACACTTGTTCTTCCATTTCTTGAAGCATTTCAGGACCTACCGAGATTCTGTCCTCTAATATATCCCAACTTAAAGGTGTTTTTCATGGTCTTCCATACAATAACTCATAAGGTGCCATACCAAGGGAGCAGTGATAATTGTTATTGTAAGAAAACTCCACTAGAGTAAGATAATCTTCCCATTCAGATTGTTGATCCCTTACATACATTCTAAGCATGTCCTCTAACACTTGATTTACTCTTTCAGTTTGGCCATCAGTCTCCGGATGATAAGTTGTATTGAAATTTAATTGTGTCTGAAGGGCTCCCTGGAAACTAGTCCAAAATATTCTTGTAAATATAGAGGCCCTATCTGATATGATTTTCTTAGGAAAACCATGAAGCCTAACCACTTGCTTGATAAATAATTGTGCTATTTCAGATGCTTTGTAAGTAAAATGGGCACTCTTAGTAAGTTTATCTACCACCACCAAAATGGAGTTATGCCTTTTGGTTGTTTCAGGTAATTCAACAATAAATTCCATAGATATTTCTTCCCATTTTGACTCAGGAATGTTATGTGGCTGCAACAATCCTGCTGGATGACCATGTTCTACTTTAACTAGCTGACATTCCAAACATTTTTCCACAAAATTTGCTACATCCTTCTTCATGCCTGTCCAAAAGAAATTTTGCTTTAAATCAACATACATCTTCTAGACTCCCGAGTGAGCCATATATGTTGCATGGTGAGCTTCTTTCAAAATGAACTCACGAAGCCCATCTTGATCTGGAACTACAATATTTTGCATGAATCTCACCATATTGTCTTCATCACAAGAATACCCTTCTACATTGATTTTCTTAGCCCCCTCCCCAAAAAGAGAAAATTTAACTTCCTTGCATCGTTCATCTACATCTTGTGCCCTCAATATGTGCTCCCGTAAATCAACCTTCAATGGAATTACTGAAAAGATTTGTGGTCTTTGATTGAGTGCATCAGCTACTTTGTTCAATGTACCCTTTATGTAAGTTATGTCAAAATCATATTCACTTAGGAGTTCTGACCACCTTCTTTGCCTAGCATTTAGATCACTTTGAGTAAATATATGTTGCAAACCTCTATGATCTATTTTCAATTCAAATTTCTTTCCCACCAGATAATGTCTCCAAAGTCATAAGACATGAACTATACTTGCTAGTTCTAGATCATGGGTTGCATAGTTTTCCTCATACAGCCTTAACTTCCTAGAGGCATGTGTAATCACCCTACCATCTTGTGATAATGTGCACCCAATCCATCTTTTGACCCATCAGTACATACTATAAATTGTCTATCCATATCTGAAACCTTAAGTATCAGAGTTGTAGTCAAACATTGTTTGAGCTTGGAAAATGCTTGCTCACACACATTTGTCCAATTAAATTGTACTCCCTTCCTAAGCAATGAAGTGATTGGGCTGGCTATTTTTTAGAACCCCTCCACAAATATTCAATAGTATCCTGCCATACCCATGAATCTATGCACTTCATGCACATTAGAGGGTGTTGGCCATTCTGAAATTGCATCGATTTTTGTTGGGTCAAGAGAAATGCCTTCACTAAACAATGTTAACTCTGAAACAGGAACTGATATTGTTACCCGTTTGATAGAGATAGCAAAAAAGTGACCCAATTTTGAAAAGGGGTGATGCAAAACACGCATTTTTTTTAGAGCATAGTTTTTGGAACTTCAAATTTTTTTATGTACATTACATTTTAGAATGTTAGTGATTTGCACGTTGATTTTAAAAAGTAGTGATTCTGCATCAGGCCCTTTTTTTAAAAGACCTGTTTTTTTACTTTAAATTTTCTAATGTATGAAATGTAAATAATTATTTTATAAATTTAACAATTTTTGAAGTGGTCTTCTTCTTCATATTTTCTTTTTTTATTTTAATTTTTTTTTGTAGTGAGGTTTTTATTGTTTTTCATATTTAAAGAAGAAGGTCAATATTTTGAAGTTTCAATATTCTACATATTTATACATCGTTAATTAATTTTTCAATGCACATGAAATAATTTCTCTAAAAAACAATAATTTTTAACAATTGACATAAAAATAACCATTTCCAACATAAATATAACTAGAAAATTATACATTTTGATATTTTGTAATTTTTTGCTAGAAATGACATCTCAAAATCACAATTTTTATAGGAAAATTTTAACTAAAAATGGTTAAATAATAGTTTTTTTTAATGAATTTCATGTCAAAATAATAATAATAATCACTTTTTTTCAAAAAATAATGATTAACATAAAAATTAATGCGAAAATCACATAATACAAATATTGAACACATAACAACATTAATTAAATGCTTATTCTTCTCATAAAATGTCAAAGTCAAAACATTACAAGTATAACTAATTAATAGTTGCAAAAAATGAGCTTGATTTCCAAACATAACTTAAATTTAATCAACAATATCACGTAATCCAAACTCTTCATCCTCTAGAGTTTCATTATTGTCTTCTTCCACAATATTTTCTACTTCATTTCCTCATTTTGCTCTTCTAATGGATCTTTGATGCCTCTGAATCTCCCAATGTATGTCTTTCCAATCATTCCACATAATGGTGGTTGAGGTTCCTTTACCTTTTTTGCCACACATGATTCCCTAAAGTCCCCTTTCTTCAACCCAATTTCTTGCATTGCATCTAGAAGAAATTAGAGAGCATCAATTCTTTATTGAATAAAAATTGCACTGTATTGGATCTTTTTCAATGGAAATGCAATTTCTTCCTTTTTGAAGGCAACATGCTAGTGTTTTACCTAATTATCAAGCACAAAAGAAATAATGAAGTAAATTAGTACAATGACATATAAATTAAGAAAGAATATATTGAAATTCAATTCCATATAATAAAACTTACCTGAGCCATAAAATAAATCCAGAACCCAATCTCCTTCATTTGAACATATGTCTATAAGATAGTTAAGCAATAACTATGGTTTTTGATAAATATTAACTATCTCTCATTTTGCTTCTTTGTCTTTATATGTTAGTTTTCTCACAACAGCATCATAACCCAATACTTGGCTATGACTCTTTCCATCTACCCGATTAAAAAGTATAGACATATTGCTATCATCTTTTGCCCAACTATTAATATGGATGAACTCACAATTATTTATAAATGGTTGATCTTCACGGTTAAGAAGATTTGACTTTTGCCTGTAACATGAAATAGTAAAAGCTCAATTTACTTGTACATAAATGAACTTTTTAACATTAATCAAATATACATTTTCAACGTCTTACCATGTAAGCTGCATCCTTGAGTTTGTTTTCCCCTTGAAGCTTGACAATAATATTTCCAATTGTGTGTCTGAATGAAATGTCACAAATCTCTATAATGGTAATGATGTGACTTCTAGAAATACCGCAACCTCTTTACTAAGAGCTTGATAAGTATAAGGGTTACTATCATAGTCAATGTTTGGAATATTGAAACCATGGGGAATATCTGCAATAACTAGGGCATAATCCCTTTTAAGTATGAGTTTAGCAATGTCTTCACAATTGCCTTGTATTACTTGATATTGAATAGTGTCAAGCCCATTCCAAATGAAATGAGTAAGATTTGGATTAAGTTCAACATTTTTAAGACGTTACTTCTTCAGTCTTTCGATCTTAATTTTTTCAATAAAGGTTCTGAAACTATCTTGTGTTCCATTTGCATCCTTCCTCATATTTAATAAAATAAACAAATATATGTGTAAGTTATAAAATAAAAATAGTATACATATGAATAAAAATTAATGTATGAATCAACATACCTTTTTAAATGCAAGATAAAAAAAAAAATTAATTAATTAATTAATTAATGTTGATGTAGAACTTGAATCTGGATAGTTGCGTACAACATCATCCCAACTGTCTTCATTCAACAATTTAACCATTTGTTCTTGTATTTTCATGTAAACTTTATGACTTCATAGATAGAGTAAAAAAATTAATATAATGATATGTATAACAAATACTATCAAGAACAATATGTTATATTTAAAAGAAAATTATAATCTAGAAATAAGTAAAAATAATTCAACAAACTTACTTTTGAAATTCCTCAAACATTTCCTCCAATGATAATTCCCCTGAATTCACACGGGATAATATTTCTTTGACAAGTTTTTCATCCTTCACTCCTTGCAGTGCTCTCCAAGGTGTGATAGTCATATCTTTTGGAAGCTGCTTCATTTCAAGACCTGATTTATTGTTGCAACATATCAATGGTTTAGACCTTTTGACCTTCTAGTTTTTAATGCCAATGTTCTCCCACATGCTAAAAATCTCATTAATAAATTCCCATATCTCTTTAGTTCTAAATGCCAACTAGAAAATATTATCAATACCTCTAAATAAATCAGTATTTACTCTATCACCTTTTGAATTGATTTTCTCCTCAATTTGATAGCCTATTTCCATCCAACATTCCTTTCGGAAATCTACAGTAACATTTTATCTTATCCCCACCACATTTTTCTTCAAATTCACTATGAATAAATCTAACCCTTTGGATGAAAGTCATAGACATCCTATATTCATTATCTGAATTATGATCCTATGCCACTAACTTTGCTTCTGTATCTAATAAACCAGCATAAATGATACATTTCATTGTTTCAAAACATGGGTTATTGGGATATTCCTCCATCAATTGTCTTTGAGCTTCTACAGAATGGTTCCCCCCAAGCACGTAATAATTATATTCAAAACATTTTGACTTATCAAATGCTTCTTTGTTAGGAACTTGAATTGATCAACAAGAAGCACATAATTAACTACATGAGAATATGGATTGTACCTCATCAATGTCTTCAAGTTGTGAACATGCAGGTGGTGTTGATTACTGATTTGATATTTACATTGTCCTTCACTTGCCTTATAGATTTGTCTCACATTAAGCTTAAATGTACGACCACCCTCAATTAAGTTTCTTTTTGTCAAGTTATGTCGAATGGCATTTTGTTTTGTTTTAATAATGCCATCTTCTAAATCAACTCCTAGTGTAATGATTTATCTGTTTTCTTTTGAAGTTTCACTAGGATCTTCAATGATGGCAATGACTACTTGAGAATGTTCAACTTTACTTTTCTTCCTCATAACATTCTCATCATTAACTAAAACAGATTTATTCTTAGGCATTATTACTTTTGGTCTTTTACAACTCTTCTCCTTTCTAACATCAATTCCAATGTCATCCTCAGTAACGACAACATATTCTTCAGTGTCAGTTTCAACTTCCTCATCTTCAAAAGTAACCTATCTACCTTTGCTAGATTTATCCACTAGAGTCATTTTTTTCTGATCCCTTGGATGTAGTTTTGTAGCATCATGAATTACTACCTTTTTCTTGTTTGCTATATCTTCTTCTGACACTCAGTAGAAACTGCTGACAACTTTCATAATATCATGCTCTATGAAATTAATGCCTCCAACCATAATTGAAACACTTTCAACAAAATTCTGCCAAACAAAATATCATATGTCAATAAAACAAAGTGATAAAAATATAATGAGATAGCTACAAGAACACAAAACACAAATATAAATAACAATACTTACAATATTTTGTGTCATATCATTTACGATTTGTTTACACAACTTTGTAGATACCTCTCTTGTGTCATACAATGAATATAATAACTGATATTTAATCCTTTCATGTGACTTGGGCAGTTTTGTAAGTATGTAAACAACTTCATTGTCTAGTACCAAACACAGGTATATGACCTTTCCCAACACCTCATAAATTCCATTATCGTTAGGTATATCAACATATAAAAAAATGTACACATCTTGGCTTTCTCTTTCTTTCACATACCAGACATTTGCTGGAAGTTTCACTTCTTTTGATTTCTTCCAGTATGAAATCATCTTCTTATCATTTGAGGCACTTGAAAAAATTGTAGCTATCAGCTCAAGTTTGTTTCATTCAACAATGTTTTTTGAAGATCCACCTTTAATAGTCTTTGGTCCAGAAAGATTCACAGAAATCTTCTTTGATGCCATTTTTCTGAAAAAAAAAAAGACATACATACAAATCAGTAAATTACAAAAAATATATATCTTAAATTAACAAAGAAAATGATAAATGATAATTAATTTTGTAAAGCATAACAATTTTAAAAAAAACACAGCGCCCTACCACCCCACCTGAATCGTCGGCCACCTGGGCCGGCATTTGGGCCCAGTCGCCCCTACCCCACCCTGGCAGCCCCACAATTTCCCTTACCCCCCCAGGCCACCCCCTGATCTCGACGACCTACGGCTCGCTGCCCGGCCGATCATTGGTGTCAGGGTGGGTGAGGGGCTAGTTCTCGGCCCCACCCCGACGGCCCAACAGCCCGCCGCCTGGGCCGCCAGGGTGGGGCCGAGGGCTAGGAAACCAACCCTCCCTCCCTCACCCACGGGCATGTTGGGCCGCCGGGAGCATGATCGGGCCCACCACGCCCACTGCGGACGTAGTGGGTAAATTTGTCCCAAAAAAAAAATTAATTCTAAAAGAAAAATCATTAAACTTATTTAATTTTAAAATTTTCACAATAGAAAAATGAACTAACCTTTCAAATGTGATAATCCTCCGTTGAATATGTTGTTGATATCAATGTAGTTGCTCCACAAATTCACTCCAAGTCTTTTAACGAACCTCGGAAAACCTTGATGTGATGTGAGGAATAGTGATAATGAAATTTATTATATAGGGAAAATTACAGAATTGTTTTATTGTATGGTTAATGTGGGACTAATTTACTTTTATAAATTTTAACATGTAAATTTTGTTATGGTAATACAAGAAACTCTGATAAAGCGAACATTACGAAATTGTTTTACAGTAGCTGGAATGTGCGATTATTTTTTTAGAAGGTATATAAAATTAAAAAAAACATTCAATTGTCTAGTAAATATTATATAGTAATATAATTAATTAGTTAAGGTTTAGTTTAAAATTTTTATTTTAAATATTTATTCATAAGAATTTTAGTTAAAATTTTCAATAAATTATAGAACAAAATAATGGAGGGAAATACAAGAAATGAAACTTTTGGAGGGAAAAGTTTTGGCAAAAAAATTTGGAGAGAAATTTTCATTCTTTAAGCTATATATTATCATTAGGAGAGTTTTCATTTGTATCATTCAACCTCTTCTATTTGAAAGGCATGGATTCTTCTGATAGTGAAGTTTTTCTTTGTGAAGAATCAACATCTTCGTCGTGTAACAAATCTATTCATATTGATGAATATAACAAAAATTCTTCCACTATGAATAGAGAATCAATTCTTCCACTTAGTCATAATCCTAAGGACTATGAGAGCAGCACTGATGAAAGACGGGATGAATAATCTCAAATAAATAAAGAGTCATGGTTTCCACTTAGTCCTAATCCTATGGATTATGAGAGCAATAGTTATGAAAAGCATGATGAATAATTTCAAAAGAATGGAGTGTCATGGTCTCCACTTAGTCCTATTCCTATGGACTATGAGAGCAGCAGTGATAAAGAGCATGATGAAAAATTTCAAAAGAATGGGGTTTCACGGTGTCCACTTAGTCTTAATCCTATGGACTATGAGAGCAACAGTGATGAAGAGCATGATGATGAATTTCAAAAGAATGGAGTGTCACAGTGTCCACTTAGTCCTAATCCTATGGAATATGAGAGCAGCAGTGATGAAGAGCATGATGAAGAATTTCAAAAGAATGGAGTGTCACAGTGTCCACTTAGTCCTAATCCTATGGACTATGAGAGAAGCAGTGATGAAGAGCATGATGAAGAATTTCAACTGAATAGAGTGTCACAGTGTCCACATAGTCCTAATCCTAAGGACTATGAAAGCACCAGTAATGAAGAATATGATGAAGAATTTCAAAATAATGAAGTGTCACGGTGTCCACTTATTCCTAATCCTATGGACTATGAAAGCAACAGTGATGAAGAACATGATGAAGAATTTCAATTGAATAGAGTGTCACTGTGTCCACTTAGTCCTAATCCTATGGGCTATGAGAGCAGTAGTGATGAAGAACATGATGAAGATTTTCAAATAAATAAAGAGTCGCAATTTCCACTTAGTCCTAATCCTAAGGACTATGAGAGTAGTAGTGATGAAGGACAGGATAAAGCACTTAGTCCTAATCCTAAGGACTATGGGAGTAGCAAAGGATAGGATGTAGAATTTTCAGTAAGTAAATGATCACATTTTCAACATA
The DNA here is from genome assembly GCA_000404065.3 of Pinus taeda. Classification (NCBI taxonomy): domain Eukaryota; kingdom Viridiplantae; phylum Streptophyta; class Pinopsida; order Pinales; family Pinaceae; genus Pinus; species Pinus taeda. The sequence goes on along the minus strand of APFE030758145.1, from coordinate 11,903 downwards.
TTCATAATCCTATGGACTATGAGAGCAGCACTGACAATGCACATGACGAAGAATATCCAATAAACATAGAGTCAAATTTTTCATTTAGTCCTAATTCTAAGGACTCTAACAATAACACTGAAGAAGGGTAATATGAAGAATATCCTCCAAGTCAGTATTTCAAAAGCACAGCTGATCATAGTGAGGATAACATTCCTCATAATGATGATGAAAATGCTTATACAAATGATGGAGATGTTTCTAAGAAATATTGTATCGAGGAGTAGGAGCATACCTTTTCGTATCAATCTAAGATGTTCTAGTAATACAAGGGTAGAGCAAAATACCTGACGAGAATCAGTTCTATCAGCACTCTCATTTCAAGTGAATGTTGTCAAAAATATTGCTTGAAACATATGGATTTCAAGTTTGCATTAGAGAAAAGGAAGAGATATTTGTCAATGAATAAAAACATGCAAAATTCACATTTAATTGGGTGCATGCATTCTACATTGTCAGGTTATGATTATCATATTGGGTGTTTATTTATCTATAGAAAGGCTTTCAAAATGTTTCATTCGATTGGTAATTTTCATCTCTCAAGAATCCAATAAAATTTGGAAAAGGATCCCACATTTTATTCACAAGTACGTCATAAACAACAGTTTAGGTCATTATCAAATACTGCAATGTCATGGATGAAAGATCTATTTTCAAATCATGGAGAGTGTATGCCAAATAGAGAGACAATACATATTCCAGATAATTCTTCAAGATGATAAATCTACAACTTATACAAATAAGTCCATGGTCGATTTATTACATATCAATATTTTGTGAAGGTATGGAAGAAAGAATTCAACAATGTTTGTATTCCTAAGAAGACAAGGATGGGGATTTGCAGTAAATGTCCTTCTCTTAAATCAAAAAGGGATAAATGGGAAGGTTCAGAAAGAGGTAAGCATTCATAACTTTAACTTTTAAAATTGTATAGTCGTCAACTATGAAAATGTATTTCTTAATGACTTTCTTTAGTGTTGTGTAGATTCCACTGTCAAAGAACTTCAGGAGCATCACGAACAACAAACAAGTGAAAAGAAAAAATTGTACAAGCATTGAAAAAAGTGTTATGATAATCCGAATAAATATTTGGGTTTGATAATTGATGGTATGGACCAAAAGAAAACAATTTTACCACATTTTGTTCACACACCCAAAAATTTACAAGAGGAAAATTTTATTCAGTATCACTTGGTCAGTTGTATGGTCTTCAATGGGAAAATGTTGCCAAAGGTGTACTTCACAGCTCCAAATATTCATAATGATGCATATCTGTGTTAGTCACTTTAATTGCTTATTAATTAAACAGTCGAGTGCCACATAAATTGTCAACCCGGGGAAGTCTGATTATTTCAAAGGTAACTACGTACTATATGTACTCAATCTTAATAGCACTAAAAGTTGTATTATAAACAAATCACACCTCGTTTAAAGCTTCACTCTGTGTTACAGCAACTATACTCTATTGCAGATATCTAACAAGAGATGAATAATTAATCAGAAAGAATAAATCTGCAAAAGAAAACAATGGCTATTCTGTAACAGAGGATCAAGACCCTATCCCCGGAGCAGGAACCTTCAACACCTGCCTCTGTTTATCTAGTTCACCAATTCACTCTTTAAACCTAATCACCGGTGAGACACTCATGAAATAACATCAATTGATTAAGAAAGAAACAAAGTTTCAGCAAAGGTAAAATAACATCCAGAAACAGTACTTGTTAACAAGGTATGAACAGAAATCACACTTAACACACGACAGAAAGATAATGGGTGAATCTTGTGATGAAGGTGGGCCCTGTCCTTCTCACAAGATTCCCCAGGAAATAGAAACTAAAATGAGATACTCAGAACAAAACTCTATTCATTCATCAATATACCATATTACAGAAAAGATTCAGTCTCGTTCCTCAACTAAAACCTCTTGTTACAGCCTGTTCATTCCCCCCTTCTAATGTAGATGTCTCCTCTTTATATAGAGGAGACATCTATTACAAAAGATTTACATTATAGATTCTAGTTCAACCCATTATACAAAAATAGGGAAATCAGTTTCCCGTCAACAGAATGTTGTTAAAGTAATTTATATTATAAATGTTACATCCAATGTAACAGCTTCCTCGGTGATCGATAGGGTTCCTCTGTTGTTTTCAAATCTGGTAAGCAATTCTCAACTGTTTCAGCTTCGAGATTTTCATGTTGTTCTTGCTGTTTCAGCTTCAAGATTTGTGTGTTTTTCTTATTGTTTCATCTTCGAGATTTACGTGTTGTTCCTACTGTTTCAGCAACTGCAAAAGATAGTCCTGCCAACTTCAGGCAGTTTCAGCAATGCGGGCTGCACATCATTCTTTAATTGTTCAGCACCTAATCAACTTCAAAGATCAATTATGAAGATAGCATGATTATATGTTAAATAATTAAACATATAGCGATGAGAAGAGTCACTACATACCTTTGTAATAATTGAGTCAAAACACTAACAAGGACTTTAAAATATGGGTTGAAAAGGGTGATATTATAACAAAAAGTATGGTCAGAGAGAAACAATATGGGGTCCTAACATCCCCCCCAACTGAAAGGATTGCATGTCCCCATGCAACTTCTACTCTGAGTCTGAGTCGGAATACTGGGATGTACAGTGCAAATTGCTTATGCAGTAAGTATAGAAAGTGTTGTCAACCATGTCTTTGAACCCTTGGACATTCTGAACTTTTTGCCATGCTGCAAGCTCCTCCTTTTTGGAAAACATGAACTGATCCTTGTATTGTTGTCCTGGCAGCCATAGAAGAGGCAAGTGAAAGCGATAACCCAACCATTTCTCAGCACAATGTTGAATACATTTAGCATAGTTAGGTATTCGTGAGATTGTTGCCTGAAGATTGAGAGGGTTAAAGGGATGGTACTCCCTTCTCTCCTTAGGACAGTGTTCCAAAATAGATTATTTGCTTGTATGGCCAAAGTTCCCTTAGTCTTGACATAGTGTTCGCAGTCCTCCAAGACTGCTACCTGTAGTTTTCTGATATGGTCAGTCATTCCTGGCTCTCGTAGAATTCTTTGATGTTCAGCAATAAAAATAGCGGCATTTTTTGGCTCAGCTCGGATCCAGAGAAGGTAGTTCTCCTCATTGTGTGTTGCTGACATGAAATCATTTGCCAGGTAAGTTGATTAGCCAAGAAAGAAACGAAGGATCTAATCTGAATATCACCAACGAGAGGAATTAAATTAAGCTTCCTAACTTCAGGCATGGCCTCATTATGAAAATAGAGTTCACATAACAAGTTTTGTTCACTATTTGACGCTTCTGCAAAAGTCTCAATAAACTGATGAGGTGTAGACACCTGGTGGGGTCATCCATCTCTGATCGCTTTCACTTAGAGGAACACTAAGCGTTCTCTCAAAAACACGGAATAATTAAAAGATGGTTTTCTAGTGGCAAGTAATCTTTGAACCAAGTCAAAGATAAGAGACAGTCTGGTTTTTAGCTTTTTGTTTTCTTTGTGTTATGCATGAGACTGTTCAAGGACTTCCCAATTTCTATATACATGATTGAGCCATAATGATTTATGTTGCTGAAATGCCTTTCCTTGTGAGAGATCATACTCTATCTTCCATGTATCCCTCAGTTCTTGAAAACTGGAGGTCTAAGTGGAAATAGTGCTTACACATCGAGGTTCAGTCTGGGTACATACAGACTTTAAAGACTTTTGTGTTGGTTTCTCATCTGTAACAACTAGGGTAGGCTGGGGTGGTTTTATTTCTTCCTTAAAGATCTTTGAAGGCCCTGCTGGTTCTTGTATAACAGCAAGGTGTTCCTTTTTAACTATGACAGGAGCAAATACAGGACTGGATCCAGGCAATGGAACTTCGATTATCTTATAATCGGCTCGAGAATAGAGATCACCACATTCACTGCAGATGTATTCATTGTGTCGATCCTTTTCTGCACTCTTTTCAGCTGCAGATGCTACCTGAGCTAAAATGTACAGATTGAGTTCCTTTTCATAAGCTTCCCTTGCCATTGTTAACTCATGCTTATAAGCCTCAATCTCAGATTTCAAAAGCTCGTTTTCTTCCTGAAGGGAGGTTAAAGTAACCGGGCCTTTTGTAGCAGTTGCAGGTTCCAGTGGATGGGAGGATCGTTGTTCGATGGCAGCTTCATCATTTGCATTCTCAACAGGTGGTTCTTGTGTAACACATGTTAGGTCAATGGCTGGTTCTTGTGTAACAGCCACATCTAGGTCGTCTATCTTTTGTTTCTCAACAAGTGGTTCTTGTATATCACTTGTTAAGTCAGTGGTTGGTTCTTGTGGAGCAGCCACATGTTGTACATCATCTTGGGTGTCTACTTTTGATAAATCAGTAGCTGGTTCTTGTGGAGCAGTTGCGTCCTCTGAAAGAAATGATGTCACAAAATCTTGAACACTTTGCATTTCGGTACCCGAGGGTGAGGAAGGTAAGGGTTCAGGGTTTGGTGGGGTACGGGGTTTTAGGATGATAGGTGGGGAATTTGGGGTGATGGCCTTAGTTGCTGCAGATGTCCTCGTTCGTCGCCGAGGTAAGGAGGTAGGAAAAACAGTGTTTTTTCTCTTACGAACATTTTTCCTTAGGATAGAGGGATTATCAGTAATAGCGGCTTCCTTAATTGGAGCCCTCGTTCTTCTCTTTAGTGGGGGTGCAGCTTTTTCTTGTCTTTTCCTTTTGAGCTTAATAATGGGGGTGCTATCATCCGAATTATCACTGGGAATATGGACGATGGGAGTGGATGATTCGGTTACATTAAGGGGTGGGGTCTGTTGTGGATTTTCAGTGCCCAATTGGGGTGTTTCGGCTGCTGGTTGCTGAATTTCAACAGCTTGCTAGAGATTTTCTACTGTCGGTTGAAGGATTTCAGTAGCTTGCTGGGGAGGGTTGTCAAGGGGAGGGGGATTGTGCAAGGCAAAGCCCCTATGGGTTAGGAGCTGAACCAAGCGAAGGTGTGTGAGGGAGAGGAGTGGATGCCTTGCATTCATGGAATAGTGTGACATATTCTTTAGACAGCCAAGCAGATAGTATGGCATATTTAATAAATGACCATGTCTTAAATGATTCAACAACACAAATTCATGCTGGTACACTACTTAGTAACATCCCTCACAGATGAAGTAGTGCTTAACGAACTCTGCAACCTTCGTCCATGGCGGTGGTAGTGAATAGAGTGCAACACCCCTGCCTTTAGGTTCGACCTACTCCCTTGGTAGAAGAAAATCTTATTGTGCGTTCAGAATGAGGTGTTTCCGACTGAACCAACGAATACAATTGGTTGGTAACCCTGAAACCTGCACTATATCCTCCTCCATTACTAGAATTTGCATTCCCTGAATAGTAGAGTATCCTTCTTTCAAATTGCATGCAAATTCCAGAACTTGCTAAGAATCAAAATTCGGGAGCCTTTGGAAATAGTCCACCCATCCTGCTCGTAGAAAAATTTGGTATGCTTCCTGGTAAAGTTCCAAAAGAGCCATTGAGCCAGGTTCATGTCTAACAGTGTTTCCTCCCATAGTTATTGGTTCAGTAAAATACAGAGTACATAACCGAGTTGCTGCAGCCGAAACAGAGTAAGATGTTGCAAATGAGGTTATGACACAATAAGACAAAGACGGAGTGATGAGACACGGCCGTGAAAGAAAAAGAAATGACAGTAATTGGCGTATCATGGAATGATTGCAATATTTTGGTATTCCCCCCCAACTACGGCTAAAATGATAGGTTTGAATGTACGGTGATTTTGGAAATCATATCAATATCTTCTCATTAACTACAGTTTAATATATACACATAAACACGCATACCTTCACATTTTACCTTTGGTTGTTGTGTGAAAAATATAATCTCATCGTTAATAGATCACCGATGGTCATGAAAAAGGGTTTATAAAGTGTGATGGTATTTATACAAAAGGTTTTCTATATTCACGAGAAGTGATAGTGAAGGAACACAATTATCAGGATGAATTGTTGATTCCTTTTAATAAAGAGTGATATGTATCCATCGTTTTTGAGAGAAAGTAATGACTCAATCTCGGGAAAAATGGGAAAATTGGTGCTTCTTAGGGAAAGATGGAAAATATTGGTGTTTCCTTAATGGAGAAAATGGGGAAGAAAAAAAATTGGTGTTTTAGCAACGGGAAAAAAAAATGGTGTTTCAGCAACAGGAAAATGGTGTTTCAGCAACGGGAAAATGGTGTTTCAGCAACGGGAAAAATGGGAAGATGTTGCTGAAGGGTAGTGAGAGGGAATGGATTATGATTTGAAGTGAAATGGGAATGTTTCCCAAGCCGAAGCTTGATCCTTCCTGTATTGAAATTGTTCTTCTCAGCCAGCCTCCGAATCTAAGCTCTGCAAAATAGTTAATTGTAACATGGAAACCCTTGACAGGGATTATTAGTTAAGAAATATAATCTAAAAAAAATATATAAATAGAAGAACTAAGTGCAATGAGGGATAGCAGACTCCCCCAAAAAGACATAATGTATATCTGTCATGCAAGTGGCTTTGAAATCCTCTTTAGAAATAGGTTGTTGATACAAATGGAGCCGATACCCATTCACTAACAATGGTGTTCTAGAATCATCAATTGTTAGGAGCCTAACTGTTCCATTTGGGAAAACAGTATCTACTTCATAAGGTCCTAGCCACCTTGTTCTTAATTTGCCTTGAAAATTTTCAAAACATGAGTCATACAATAGAGGCCAATTACCTTTTTGGAACTGCTTATGCTTAATGGTTTTATCATGCCACCTGGTTCTTTGTTGTTGTATCATAGTTGTTTGATGGATGGCATCCAACCTCTTTTCATCCAATTCCTGAAGCTGTTGCAACCTAGTTGTTTGTGCATCAATCAAGTCAAGGTTAATAGCTAAAGCAGTTCTTAAGGTTTTTATTTCAAATTCCACAGGAAAAACAGCACTTTTACCATAAACTAATTCATAAGGTGAAAAACCTATAGTGTTCCTCCAAGTAGTTCTGTAAGCCCATAATGCTTCAGGCAACCTTTGAAACCAATCCCTTCTATTCTCCTTTACCGTTTTTGTTCAAATGGATTCTATGACTTTATTCATACTTTTCACCTGCCCATTGGCCTGGGGATGATAAGGCGTAGTCATTTTATGATTAATATGATATTTCTGAAGTGTATCTATAAATCCATGAGAGTTGAAAGGAGGTCCTCCATCTGTGACTAGATCTCTAGGCAATCCAAACCTAACAAAGATTTCTTCAAATAGAAAAGTTAAAACGGATTCTTCATTAGCTCTAAGGAGTGCCTTAGCTTCCACCCATTTAGTCATATAATCTGTGCAAACCAGTATATAAACTCTTTGATTGGATGGAGGTTTGATGGGACCTATGAAATATAGAGCCCATCTTTCAAAGGGTTCAAGTATTACCTGGGGGTTCAGTGGCATTTCATCCCTATGATCAGGTTGGCCCATTCTCTGACAGTTATCATAGGCCCTGACATACTTCTTTGCATCCTTGAAAAGTGAGGGCCAATAATAACCCATTCTAAGAACCTTATGTGTTGTTCTTTTATGAGAAAAATGCCCTCCACAAAGGCCATCATGACAAGCCTTCAATATATCATAAACCTCATCTTCTCTAATGCATCTCCGAATTTCTTGATCAAGTCATGTGTGGAAAAGACACCCACTTATCCAGCTGTACCGAGCACTTTTTGAATGATCTTTCTTTTCTCTCTGTGTGACAGATGTGATGGTAGCTTCCCTGCAACTAAATAAATGGCAATGTCTGCATACCAAGGTGAGTGAGCAGATATTGCAAATAAATATTCATCTGGAAAGGAATCATCTACTGGAGTGTTCTCGTCAGTTTTTATTCGAGAAAGGAAATCAGCAACTACATTTTTTTTACCTGGTCGATCTACAATTGTAATATCAAATTCTTGTAGTAATAATAACCATCTAGTAATTCAAGCATTTGTGACTGATTTATTCATTAAATACTTAATGGCTGAGTGATCAGTATGAACAAAAGTAGTGTAACCGGTAATATAATGTCGAAACTTGTTAATAGCAGAAATGACTGCTAAAAATTCATTTTCGGTAACTATGTAATTAAGTTTAGCAGGGGTCATATTTTTACTAATAAAATATATACCATAAGGAAGATTGTTTTCTTTTTGACCCGAGACAGCTCGAATTGTAGTATCTGAAGCATCAGAGGATATATGAAAGGGTAGTGCCCAATCAAGTCCTCTTAAAATAGGAGTTGTAGACAACTGATGCTTAAGTTAATTAAATGCTTTTTGACAACCATCAGTCCACTTGAATTCAGCATTTTTCATAAGTAACACAAACAAAGGAGAAGCTATTTTAGAAAAATCCTTGATAAATCTTCTATAATATCTAGCATTTCCTAAAAAACTTCTTACCTTAGTTTTTGTTTTAGGGATAGGAAGAGTCTAAATTACCTGCACCTTAGCTGGATCAACTTGAATTCCTAGGAATGAGATGAAGTGTCCCAATACAATTCCTTGATTCATCATCATATGACATTTTTTAGTACTTAAGGCAAGATGGGCTTATCTACATCGTTTAAGTACTTTCTCAAGGTTTTGTAATGCATCTTCAAAATTCACACCATAAGGAGTAAATTCATCCATAAATATCTCTAAAGAGTCATTAAGCATATCAGATAAAATTCCTAACACTGCTCTTTGAAATGTTGTTGGAGCATTACATAGCCCAAATGGAAAACTCTATAGGCAAAAGTTCCCCATGGACTAGTCAAAGTGGTCTTGTCTTGGTCTTGGGGTGCAATCTTGATCTAGTTATATCCACTAAAACCATCTAAAAAGGAAAAGAATTTCTTCCCTGACAAACTGTATAGAACCTTATCAATAAATGGTAAGGGGAAATGATCTTTCTGAGTGACTTTATTTAGAGCTCTATAATCCACACACACTCTCCATTTCCCGTTTTTCTTAGGTACAATCACTAATGGAGAAATCCATTCATTATCAGATATAGGGTATATAAATCCTGCATTAAGCAATTTTTGAAGTTCTTCTTTAACAATTTCCCTTAAATTGGGATTCATTCGTCGCTGGAGTTGAGAGACTTGGTGAGATCCCTCTTTGATATAAATACGATGAGTACATAATTTAGGAGAGATTCCCTTCATATCTGTGTAGTCCCATGCGAATGCTTCCTTATTTTCACGAAGTAACTTCATTAACTGTTGTGTTTCAGCATCTGTTAAGTTAGGGTTTATATTCAATGTTTTTCCAGGCTTGATTTCTACTGTTATGCTCTTGGAGGAGATATCAGTTGATGTTTGAGATAAATTTTCAGTTTTAAGGTTCTGTTGTGATTCAGGTTCCAAGATTGCAGTCAATTGATCATGTGTTTCAGAGTTAACCGAAGAAGGTTCGGAAATAAAATTACTAATTAGTTCATCCTCGGTTGTATCTTTAAAAGTTAAGGCTTGTCCAATAGTCAAGATGGGTTGGGTATCATCATCTTCATAGTCTAACCATACAGAGTTATCATTGTTAATCATAGGTGTAGCATGAGGGTAAAGAGTGAGCTACTTAGTTTCACATCCATTAGAAATTTTCATTGAACCTGATCTACCACTGATGAAGGCATCTGTTGTAGCCAGCCAAGGTCTCCCTAAAATCAATGGATGTCCCCCCAACTTTGTTTTAGTCTGTAATACAACAAAATCAGCAGGGTAGTTCCAAGATTCGACTGAAATTATCAGGTCTTCAATAACCCCTTCTGGTTTGATTGTGGAACGGTCAGCTAGTCCTAGAATGGTTGGGGTCTCTCTATTTACATTCTTTAACTGTAATAATTATGCAGTTTCAAGTGCCATAATGTTTATAGCAGCACCTAAATCTACCAGAACTTTGGAAACAAAAAAATTTTCAACCTGTATTGTAACTGTAGGATGACCAGGGTCACCATATTTCACAGGAGGGGTTTTTCCTGTCATTAAAGTAGCTAGATCACCATCACATGAACTGCGAGGGGATCTTTAGCTTTTCTTCCAAGTTTCTTAATGCAAATGTCTCTAACAATTCTAGCATAAATTAGTACATCTCTAAGTGCTTGTAAGAGTGGAATTTTAACATACAGATTCTGCAATTCTCATAGAAGGTTAAAAGTAGGTGGCTCAAGTGTCTTGGTAAGAGCCAGACATTCAAGGAATGGCGGCTCTGTTGTTTCAGCGGTTTTATTAGAGGGTGACTCAACTGTTCCAACATTCTTATTGGATGACTTATCTTTTCCTATCTCCTCTTTATCAGAGTCAGAAGAAGTAATGCCATCAATAATAGGTTCGACTACTCTCCCAAACCGCAAATGAATATCATTACATTGCATAGGGAAAATAGGCTGGTTCTGAATATCAATGACCTACAGAGATTTATTATTATTAGGGTTGGGGTTCGGTTGTACAGGTAGCTGGGGTCTCATTGTCTGGTTATTCGGTGGAGCATTTGATGGAAGAGAGAGAGATTACTGATACCGGGGGAATTGGTTTGGAAATGGGATTTGCTGAGCTGTCCAGCTTGGGTTCCACTGATTAAAATAAGATTTCTGTAGAGACCAAGGATTCCATATTGTAGGATCCACAAAGAGAGGGTTTGGTTGCTGCATGGGTGGGAAGTTCATTTGGTTAAAGGGTGGATATTGCATTTGATTTAAGGGCGGGTAATTTGCTTGAAAAGGAGGATGATTATTCCAATGATTAAATGGCATATTAGAATTCGTGCCTTGTCCTCGTGTCAGCAAGTAAACTGCTTCATCTTCTTCTTCAGTTGGTTGCAGTGCTGCTTTTATTCCTGGTAAAGAAGGGCATTGTTGAGTCGCATGGTCCTTCTCGCAAATAGTGAAAATTGGTACCTTGTCTAGTGGGCATTCCCTTAGTGGGTGTTTTTCTCTGCATTTAGAGCAGAAAATAGCCAAAGCAGCTTCTGCCTCTGCCTACTTCTTTTTAACCTGCAAGGTATCAATTTGTGAAGCAAAAGAGCTTAACATTTCAGTTTTAAATTCTTCAAGTAAGTTACCTATTTCAGCCCTTGTTGCTCCTCCACTAACTGATTTTTGGACTCTTGAGTATGTACTATCTCTGCTTTTTGGTATTTTTACTGCTCCTCTTGAACATCTCTTACAGAGGTTGACAATCTCATCATACAATTCCTTAGATGTATCCCCTTTTCCAAGCATATTCAACATGTATAAACAGTCATCCCGTACCCCTTTCAATAGTATTGACTTAAGAATATCCTTACTCATATTAGGGTGATCGGATCTCTACAAATTATATTGTAACTTCTCCACGAAATCCTCCAGATTTTCGTCCTCCTTTTGAACCATCTTAAATAATTCCTCCTTCCTCTCTCTTGTTCGGCAATTGTCTTGGTATTTGGCCAGGAACTTTTCTTTCATCTACTCTCATGTTGTGATCACATGTCCTCCCAGGCTCATGAACCACCTCAATGCATTTCCTTTTAATGTTGCTGGAACTAACTTTAACTTTTGAGGATTAGTAACATAATCATAACTTCTACACAATATATCAAACTCAAACAGAAATTCATCAGGGTCTTTAGATGATAAACCATGGAAATTAGGTAGGGCTGAGAGTGGGATGTTCTTCATAGGAGTTACCCCTCTAGGAAGATCTTCAATAGGGAATTCCAAGGTGGAAAGGGAATTTTATCCTCTTCCTTCTCTTCGTCCCCCACCAAAGGGTCCTTCATTTTTTCCATCCTTTGGTTGTGTTATCTCAAAATCAAGCACTGGAAGGCTGCAGGCCAGGTTAATTTCAAGTAACTATTTCAAACCAGACTTTTGACTA